>DWME01004150.1:0-16801 GCA_018244795.1 Parelbella ahira ahira
TAAATTAGAAAAATCCCATAGTACCCGACCCGGGATTTGAACCCAGGACCTCCCGATAGGCGCGCTTGCAACCGCTTGACCAACAAGGCAGTTTTTTTAAAATACAATCTTAATAAATCGAAATGTGTGTTTTCAAGTTAATCACATTCATCTTGTACATTAGACAGACACATTGAGGTTTAATTAATTCAGTTACCAAGTTTTCTAACGGGGTGTTTTAATTAGCTAATATTAACATTTACGATATTAAACAATATTATCTATCATTGAGATTGAAATGATTGATGGATTTCTCTTTGAATACAAGGAAGGGCATGGAAAGTTATGAAAGGGTGCGTGTGTGATGCATGTGTGGTGCGTGTCTGGTGTGGTGTATGGTGTGTGTTTTGTGTGTAAGGCGTGTGTGTGGGGTGCGTGTACGGCGCGTACCCTGCGCTGTCGCGGTGCGCGCGGCGGTGCTCGCGCACGTCCATCACCCAGCCCACGTGGTGCTCCACGGGCGGGTTGAGACTGTGCCGCGTCTTGTGCTTGCGGCTGCTTCTGCAGGGGTGGCCATTCACACTTTATTATCTTAACATACTACATAAGAGTATATACGAACATCTTTTTGTAATTACGAATTGCATAACGCAATTGACACCAGAGGTCAGGGATTTTGCAAAAAATATAGGACAATTCTATAGCTAGCTTGTCCTCTATCAAGAGCCAAGGAAATTCAGTGCCCAAGCTAGGTACCATTATAAATGCAGTATACTAGCTTTTCTCACCGTAACACTTTATAAATAAAATATTGATAAATTAATAAACATATTATGGTACTGACATGACGTCGGTGGCATGCGGGTCCTTGTTGGCTACGTAGAAGCGCGCGCTGCGCTTGGGACGCTTCACCTTGCCGCCGCCTTCCGCCCCGCCCTCCGTCTGGAACAATACGGTAACATGTTAAAATAGTCAATTTGAAGGCTTTCAATATTTTCAGTTGAAATATTTAAAAGAATCTGGGTTTTTAATAACAAGTTATGTTCGCAGGTGTCACGCTTTTACGTGAATATTATTTCAAGCATTTTTTTGACAAGCCATTAATTTGTATACAAATTAACCAAAAGATTTTTTTGCAGGCATGTACTGACGGCGAGATGATGCGTGGCGGGCGGTGGCTGCGGGCGCGGCGGCGGCGGCGGCGGCTCGGGCGGGTTGGCGTGCCGCTCGCTGGGGAGCGCCGCCTCGAACGCCGAACGGCTGATCAGCGACACCGTGCGGTACTGCCCGCTGCTGCCGTAGGACTAAAGCACACACACACATCTTACGCAAATACTCCAACTAAGCCTCAACAGTTCCTCTACTTGTGCCTATTCATGGGAGGATTTATGCCCGTAATCATGGGGGGCATGCGGGCATGCGGGTTGGAGATCACAGGACACAGCTTTTCACACCGCCGATGCTGCTGTCAGCTGCCAGGGCATTTAGCCGTGTCTACTTAGGCTGCGCTTTACCGCAATCAGCCGGCCGCCAGAGCCTCGTCTGTCATAGCAGGGTGCACCACGTAAAGGTGAGGTTGGCTTGGGCTCATGAGACGGTGGTTGGAACCCCTTACCCCTTACTCCTTCACTTATATGTAGAATTTTGTGTGTCTCCTCAAAGGGATATCCAGTGTGGTACTCCCATTGGCGGCCGGTTATGTTATAAAGCCCAAAGAAATAGGGAATGAGCCTATTACCATATACAAAGAACACACAAATCCTGACTCTGTGCTAATTAATACTTACTAGTATTACTTGCCACATCAATGAGGCAGCTCAAAATATGAACCATATAAAGGATCGTTTCCTACTTCACACGGGTGCAGTAGTCACAACTGTTATAGTGTGAAAACAAGACATTTATGGAAAGCCTTATAACATGCAACAAGACGACGTAAGAGACTCCTCTAAATATAAAAATGAATGATTGTAAAAAAGTAAACAACCATAAACATACCGAAGTATACTCTGAATCATTCCATAAATCTTCTTCATAGCGCCTGAGTCCATCTGTGATCACCTGAAATCCATAAAAATATACATTTTATTACAGACTTAACATTATTTCATGTCATTTTAGCATCATGAGAAATTACAATATAACAACAGTATGACATTTTTTACACAATTTTATGAATTTTAGAATACTTTATAAACCTCTCTCACTAAACAGACCTATTTTGATCTTCTAATAGTAAAAAAAGCAATAGACACAGTCTATTTCACCTTCATCAAAGTATGAAGAATCTAAAGTGAAGTCTCTCTCTTGCCCACTTTCGCTAAACTTTCAGTTTTCCCTTACTTCTCCTCTTGCAATCACATTTTATAGAAACTTACGTCTCTACAAACCTTTACAGCAAGCATCTACAGTTATAGAGATATTTTGTTCCCCCTCTACTTTCTGCTCCAATAACTCCGCTTCCAACATGAACACTCTGCTTCATGAATTTCCCCACAATCAGTCTCACCGGTAACCACTCTTCATCATAATATCTCATCCTTTGCACATCCATCTTCCTTCAATAATCAACAAGCCTTCCATCTCGGACTATTCCATTCACTCTATCGTCCATGTGATCGGGTTCCAGGGTGATTTCAATCCACTTACTCTATTCCATCTCTGGCTGCTAACTCATATCTCTGTCATGCTCGGTTCCTGTGTAACAGGCCAACATCTCTTATCACCCACCTGCTCCAGGTCCTGAGTGATCTTGGTGCGCGTGCTCCAGTCCCCCTGGCGGTCGTGGCCGTCGTGGCGCGGCGGACGCCCCGTTTGCGTCACGATCAGCAATCGCCCAACGTCGCGATCGGACAGCTCCATGTCCGACTCCTCATCAGACCTGCACCAGATAAGACGACAAATAAACTTTGATTCAATAAAATAACCACACGTTATTTTAAAACAATTTACCGTTTATTTTGAAGAAACATTAGCATTCTAATAATGGATTACTACAGTAACATCTGATATAATCTATCATGAAATATATCTTACTCAGCTGAAAGAAGGTGACTGTCCAGATTACCTGATAACGATAGGATTTTGATGTGATAGGAAATTACGAACTGTCGATACTAACCACATCAATAGACAACATCTAATAAACTGAATCACTGAACACTTTCAAGCCACTTTCACATAGAAACTTTTGCAGTACGGCGCAACAACAAATTGCACCGAAACTTACTTACACAGGAATATACTTGGTATAATTAAAATTTTATATTTCTACCATTCAATTATTATAATGGCATTACTGTCAAGTAACAATATGACACATTTGAGGTGAAAATGTTCCTTAGAACGTATGGTGAAAGTATGTTATATGTATAACTAACCAGGCATCGGTGAAGGTGTTATGCCTGGGCGGCGGCAGGTCCAGCTCCTCGTCCAGCTGGAAGTGCAGCTCCTCGCGCGGCTCCGGCTCCTCGCTGGCCGCGCTGCCCATGGGGGCTGGAGTCACGCCCGCCGCCACGTTCCCCACTACGCCTCCAGCGGCGCCGCGTTCGCGTGACCCGCCCTTCGTGCGGCGTTTCACCTGCAATCCAGCATAAATAATCATTATCTTCTGGACATGGGAACTTCCCAAACTCATAAATATAGCAGTCATAAATAAACTAAACATTTCAAATTTGTTTAACATTGAGACATTCTCACGAACTTTATCCAGATATTCCTTCATATTCTTGTCTCAGTGTCTCATAATGCAATTAATTCCCTTTGCAGATTTGAATTAAGCACTACCCAATAAGTCGATACAAAACGTGTTGCAGTCTCTCAATAGAAATAAACGCAGCAGTGATGCTTTAGTAAATTATTCCACACTCCAAACAAAACAAGAAAGGAAGACTGTTTTTGCCTTAGACAGCAAATTACAACAGCTGGCAACAATATTGACAGAGCCCATACATTATATACTGTGCAACTATATATAACCGGTTACCTCAGTCCAGATGTCGTCGCCGCGCTCCGTGGCGGGACTGGCAGCTCGTGCAGGCTGGTCAACGCCGTCTGTCGGCTCCTCTGTCAACACAACGCTACACGTAAACACGGCCACTGTTACCATCGCATCCTGCTACTACTCGGCTACACTGGGGATTGTTTGACCCTTAATGGGCTCCACCAATTATGTACAAAGATGTTAAATTATGAATATGCGATATTGTAAATATTGTACATTGACTAGAAGATGAATATATAATGAACAATATATATACAATTGGCAGCGTCATACTGTTCTAGATTTGTTTTATACTGCATCAAATAAGCAAAATATAGCCATCTGTTAGGAAGTGGCCATGATGGCGGTGTTTTCGGTAGTGGTGATGGTCGTAATGGTGGTAGTGTTAATGAAAGTGGTGATGGTAGCTGTGATAGTGGTGACGGTAATAGTGACGATGGTGATAGTATTGATGGTAGTAGTGGTAATGGTGTTGATGGTGGTGTTGGTAATAGTGGTGCCGGTGGCGAGAGGGTACCGTGCCGGTGTGCCTGCGGCACGAACTCGGGCACATCGGGGTTGAGCAGGTCGCGCGTAGCGACGCCCACGCCCACTCCTCCACGCGTGCGGAACATCCTGCAGACAATACCTTTCTATATAGAACACGTGTAGAGCCGTTGTATCAGACGCGCTATTTCTACTGACAACTGGTCTTAAGGTTTATCGTTACGTTACATGAAAGATTGAAATAAAAAAAATGAAAAATTTAAATTAGACGCCGCTTCGCCTTCGCATCGGTACATCGATCTCGCTGGTACAAAAGGTTAGACGTCGTCAAGTGGCGCGTCCAAATGAATTCAATAATAAAATTAATCAATAATCTCAGGCCGCTAACGGTGTAGACAAAGAGGAACGAGTGCCAAGTATCTCAATTTTTACAAACACAATTTACTTCTGTTATATTAATCAATCTCTACCAAAAAGTCGGCTCTTAAGCATCAGACATTGCAGATCCGTAATATTTACTCGACCTATTTATTAGACCTACGTCCAACACTGGACCAAGATGGGCTAACGATGATGACGATGATCTTTTCTACCAACTTTAAGCAGCAATTTTAAAAATATATGTTTTATTTATATACATACAATGTACATTTTGTAAAGCGAATATTTAATTCATTTTTATCACATATTTTCTATTACAGGTACCTACATACCTGGGCAATGGCGGTGGAGGCACAGCCCGCAGCAGACTGGACACGGGAGCGACTAGTGGACCTCCCATCGTTGCCAATGGGAATATACCGACCATTTGCTTCTTGCGTCTACGAACAAACAAACAGAAATAACTATATATTATATTGAAACAAACACATATGAGAATAGTCAACAAACACAAAAGACACATATGAGACAAAAGACATGTATAGTATGGGCTATAGACTAAACAAGGTTATAGTATACACAAGTATATAGTCTCTACTCTATATTAGACTTTATAGTCATGAGGAATAACATGTATGGATCACAGCAAACGACTGCTAGTTAGACACTGACGGCAACATCCCCTTAAAATAATTACTGACACCAACATAACTGAGTTTTCATAGAGAGTAATCATACATAGACAATAAGAATTTATACCCTCATGTGATCACAAAACCAAACAAAACAAGTATGATTTGTATTATCAATGGATGTAGCGGCGCTCATGAGCCGCGTGGCACACTGGCGCCACCGGATCGGTCACGTCGCAGCAGTATGCCCTGCTGGGTGGACTGCTGCAGCACTGGGAACAGCCGCATGTCACCACTCAGGGGGCAGATAACAATATAAATTGTAAATCTCCAATATGACACTATATTGTAAAACTAAATCCCCCATGTCCCCTCCTACCTGTCTCTCCCAATAAGAGGAGCAGATATATAGATGATTCTAGGATAGGTTCACCATAACCCTTGAAGGAGATGATTATCCTAACCTATTTATGCTGTCACCTTCAATTGACTTTTCCTTTCAACGTTAGTCAACAATATATTCCTACACACAGCGTCTAGAACACAAACTCTTTAGATATATAGGTAAAATTCACCTCTTCTCTCCTGGCTTGTTCTCCTCCACGGCCTCAGACTGGAGCGGAGGGTCCTCATTGGACTCTGTCTTCTTCTCCTCGTCGCGGGCAGCTTCCGCATCGTTTTTACTGCTGTCTTCCTCTATTGCCGCTTTCTCTTCCAAAACGTTCGATGGTTCTCCTTCTTTCGGTTTATCTTCTTTACGTTCTAGTTGAATTTCATTCTGTGTGACGTAAGTTGATTCCTCTTTGGTCGTCTGATATGAGAACAAGAGATAATATTAAAGGGAATAAATAATAATTTGTGGTCTAGTTAAGATATCGTAATCTATAACCTAAGATAGATTGTTAATGTATATTAGTCCTGAAGCAGCAACAGAAATATACTGGCATACTAATTAGACTATCAATTGGTTATTTGGCAATAGATGAACTGGTTCGCAACTCACCTCGCCGACGGGAGTTTCGGCAGCGATATTGTTCTCCTTGGAATCGGGTTCCGTCGTATCTTCTTTCTCGCGCACCAGTTCAACCGACTGCATCGGTGCTTCTATGCTTGGCGCGTATTCTCCCCCACACTGTTCAGTCGCCCCACTTTCGGCAGGCTCGGGCCCGGCTCCGCCCCCCGCGGCCGCGCTGGATTCGTCGTCGCGCCGCAAGTCCGCGGCGTCGCTCTTATCGCTCTTGCCGTCGCCAAGGTCGTTCTTATCGTGTTTGCTGGTGTCATTCGTCTTGTCGTGCGGCTCCTCGGTGTTGGTGCCCGACGTGATGTCCAGTATCGGCCACTTCGTCGGCTCGAACGCCGTTCGTACCTGCGCATGAGCAACGGTATAAATGTAAAACTAATACACTGCAAATCGTCTTATATTAGTAAATAATTTAGAGATAAATCTTTTGTTTTAATCTATCATTTATGGCATTAGGGAATTAAATATTAAACAGAGCTGTTTCCATCTGGTGTGGCTCAACATTTGACCCCACTCACGCCTTACGGAAAGCAACGAGGTGGAGTCTGTTTTAGCATACGTCCCTAGGAGTCAAAAGGTAAATGATACTTAGTATAAACGCGTAAAGTAAACAACACATCAAGTGGTAGTTGATGCGGTGAGACGAAGGTGTCGGTGTTCTGGCGGTACCTTGAAGCCCTGGATGAGCTGCAGGCGGTCGGAGTCGCGGATGGCGTCGAGCACGAGCGCCACGTCGGCCGTGAGCGCGCGCACGCGGTGGAAGGACGCGATGAGGGTGACGGGGATGGTGCCGTCCGCCGACATCTTGCGCCGCAGGAAGAAGTCACGCGCCAGGTTGTCCGCGCTGAAGTAGTACTCACTGCGGGAAAAGCGGCATCAGTTTTTTTTAATGATTGCTGAATAGAGTTACCAAAGCACGGCAGGTCAGTAAAACTAGAGATATTGGTAGACGATGTTCTCAGCGCACCCCGTAAGAGACTTGGCGCGACGTAATAATAATAATAACTATTATTATTTTAGCACGTAATTACAAACGTAATAATACTTGTATCAGATGGGGCACATATGTATTCAGTCGACATGATACTACTGTCGCTACAATCAGTAAAAACTCGAAAAGCAATGTGATACCTCCAAATAGGGCGGCGCTACTATTTACAAATTTACTCCGAAAGATTCGAAAACATTATCAACCACAAACACATTATCATATCATTATCATTATCATACACTCGAAAGAAACCATTTAGAGCCTTTAACAAAGATTGTACACTAAACAAGTGTTGCTTAGAGCGTGTACAATTTACCCAAGTTGCACTTGATTAAAGTGATATTTTCAGGCGTCAATCCTTCTAAATCCGAGAGGAGCAGCATATACAGCAATGAAAGTGTTATGAGTTGTTATTGTACACACTCACATCTGCTTCTTGATGAGGTCCTTGAGCGTGGCGTGGTCGAGGCCGAGTCCGTAGGGCGCCGTGGTGGCGGCGGCCGCGCCGTAGTAGTACGCCTGAGCGAGCGGCGGCGCCAGCGGCGGCGCCAGCGGGCCCAGCGCGCCGTAGTGCAGCACCAGCCCCTGCGCCAGCGCCGGCTGAGCTCGCAGCTGCTGCCGGAGCGGGGGGAGAGGGGAGGGCAAGGGGAAGGGAGAGGGGGAGCGTCACCACCACCGCCGGGCTCGCGGTGCATTGTCCGGCAATCCGACTGTGCTCCTACTCCGTACATTCGATCAGACTACATGGATTTGAATCCAACACCAATCCCTATAACTTCATACGAAACGTTCCCGTTGATAAAACACTTAAACATCGCTACTTTAACCATTTTGCATGGCTCCATCTCAACACGCTAGCGCCATGTGAGTGAGATAAAACATCCAACGGCCGACCGGTGATATTAAAAAAGTTTATGGACTATGAGAGTATGATTGGAACGTTCGAGAATACGTCGAATTTAAATTGAATTTCGTAAAAAGCATATTTTTTTTATATATTTCTTATAGCTTTTTGTGTCTGCAGATCGAAATGTTTCAATTTTCAAAACACAGTCGGACCCAACAACCAAATATCAATGAATCTTCATGAATGTAACCAATCTAGCGGCATACTTTTAAGTTAAAATGTATAACGATAACGTCATAACTATCATGCTCAATGAATTACCTCAATTAGTTATGATAATAATAAGTGAGTGTCAGCTCCAAATGGAAATGAACGAATGAAAATGTGAGTAAGTGTGATACTGTGCATTTAGGCTGTTCTTATTGTATCAGTCAGTTAGTTAATCCATTTAGTGAATTATGGTATTGAGAGAAGTATTTGACACACGATATTCTGTCTACCCCGTAAGGGGCTTGGCGTATATAATAAAACAAACAGCGGGACTGTCAGCGTCTTGAAGGTACACTAGGACCGGCCAGTCCTCTGTTCCGTCCTTCGTCTTCCAAGAATAATTAATATCAACTTATTAAAGAAATAGCATAACAATACAAAAAAAACAACAGAAATTTGCTTATAGAAAATTGTTAGGAATATCTGTTACAAGAATTGAACCCGTACATATAGCACAGCTCAGCGACAAGTGCTGCGAAAAATTAAGCATTAGCAAAAGTAGCGTACAGTCGAAGTTGATCCCACCTTATGATAAGTGAGCATACTGGTTCCAACAAGCATTAACTGTGCAAACAGCATATTAATGTCACATATACATAATATGTGTATATGATATACTATTAATGACTGATGATAAAGATAAATAATCCTACATATATTTCTATATTTCCCTCAAACAGATCACAATAAATGAAACATTTACAGAACAGTTAAATACAATGTTTGGCTAAAGATGATAAAGCCAACCTTAGTTGGACTGATTATGAGTCCCTCCCAACTCCCTCCACTGTTATAGGCATACTGACAGTCAGGACTGATCAGACTTCCACCCACATTTAATACATTTATAATGTTATATCAAATAGATTGTTATATGTATATATGAAGTATATTGTAATATTATTCGACCAAAGCCAAATAAAAAAAAATATCCCAGTGTCAATCGAAAATCATACATAAAAACATAAATGGAGTATATAACAAGAAAATTTTCAAAATGAACGATGCAATGCTCTCAAGAACGTGCCGTTGAGGGTGGGAATAGGGACAGGGGAGGACACGTTTAGGTATGAAATATCCTTCTGCAGTTCGATCGAAAATATTTGTAAATACTGCATACAATAATATGGAGACAACTTGAGGCTAACTAAGTCTGAGTATAGCGTGGCGTCTGACATGCTGTTCTACTAAGGTAGACTGATGTACAAGTTCCTAAGCAATGTCTGTTGGACGTCCATCTAAGAGATGACTACATTCAGACTCAGTCAGTAATCAAGTGTCTGTCACTGTTCTACCTACATCATACTCGCTAAGGATGGCCATACACTATTATTGCCATACACTAGTATTAAACCTGTATTAAAACAGGGTATTACTTAGGAGTAATACCTTAGAAGACCAGATCTACACTGCACCAAAGCCAGAGAAGGCCTTGGATATCTGGTGGACCAAATCAATCAGTAGAGACCCAATCAATATTAGGCTTTAGTTAAGTTATTGGGGTACAAAATAGTTCTGTTTATCCCACAACAATGGCCACACAAAAATATAGATAATTTTTTAATTTTCGATCGACCTTCATGGAGAAAAATAATCATACCAAGGACAAACAAAACACACTCAGCCAATGCGTTTGTGCCCCGCGAAAGAAAAAAAAACAACAAAAACGAACATACACAAAAAGTTTAAACAAAACAAAAAACATAGCGGTGTGCAAAGCATATTTGAGTTATTTTAATTAGGTATAATAATATAAAAATGTAGCCTTGTGTAATTGTAAGCTTTAAATCAATACATTATTACTATTATTATTAATACTATTACTATTAGTAATACTACAGTCTGTCACAGGTAAAATGTCTTATTAATATGGAGCCTAGCAAACAGACAGATGGGCCATCTTCTGGTAAATGGTTATCGTTGCCTATGGTTATGTGCAACACTAAAGGAGTGCCCCTAGGCTAATATATATAATGCTTTTGTTCAATTTGGCTATAATGTTACATGTGTAGGTACTTAAACTGTGCCTAAATTACAATGACTGTTAAAGGCCTCAGTATATTATACAAGTTCTTGAATCATTGATTTTTTACTATTCATAATGATAATAAAGTTTCTGAAAGCACTGTTAAGTCACCTTAGAATATCAATTGTTATATACATGAAAATATTAATTGGCACAACTGGGTGAGAAGGGAGCAGCAATGGTAACATCTCACCATCCCGAGACAAAGATGTACGCTAGAAGGTTCATCCACAGAGAGGGAATTTTATGGATAATAAATTTGAGAAGCATATAAAGGAAATGTCATTTACAACAGATGCTCTGGGGACATTTCTGAAATGCATTTCATAGTTCATATGTGATGTGACTTATCTGTGCCATCTCATGTTAAAGTTAAGGTACAACAGCTTGCCATTTTTCAATAAGAGATGGCGCCACACGCTTTCTGAGCAAAAATAACTATAAGAAAACCTATAAAGTAGGTTGTCTGGGAGAGATCCCTTGAGACAAGATCCCCTTTTGTATACCTTCTTATATTTGTACTGTCTCTGTATCTCTAAACTTTTGGCGCACAATAAAGAAAAATTGTGTTGTATTGTAAAATAACTGTTCCTATCACCTACTGAGATAGCTTTGTGAAGTCTCGTGTTGTTTGGTATCTTACTTGTGCCATCTCGTGGTGGTTGTAGTCGTGCGGGTGATACAGATGGTGAGGGTGCGATGGTATGGCGGAGGCCGGCCGAGGAGCTCCCCGCCGCCCGCCACGGCCCCGCGTGGAGCCGCGCCCGCGCGACGAGCCGCGACCTCGCGCCTCCTCGCCGTTCAAAGACGATGTATCTGTTGAGAAGGTAACTGATGATTATTTATATTAGATATCAGCCAGCAATATTACACTAATCATAGTCTAAAACAAAACAATTCATACTCTAAAACTAAATGTATGACGAAGAAGCAATGAAATTCGATATATCTGTATTAAACTAACGTAGAATTGTTTTATGCATTACACATACAAAAAAAAAATGCATTCATACGTAAGAGTAAAATGTACTTCTCTCAAAGCAACTGAACATCATGAAATGTCAATTATTAAGTAGTTTTCAAGAAACATTGCTTAGTACAAAATAATATACCCGTAGTGCCTAACTTCACACACTATGTTAGTTATGTGAGGCCTTAATTACGGGCCTAAGTATTTGCTTCCTAGTCGCATTAATAATTATGATCGTCATATATTCCAAAAAACATTTTCAGGACCGTAGCAAGTGGAAATCCTTAGTATAATTCTAGATATAAGCGTCACGATATGTACGTATCAGGTATGCACCTATCACACGATCTCTCCATCAGCCACGGTTGATTGGGAGACACACAAATATGTCACGCCCATTGAACGTGACAGTGGCCAGGAACTAAGGATACAACAACAGCTACAGTCGTGATAAACTTCTTTCATCTCTTCTACTTACACGCTGGTCTACTATAGATACTCTTGACCTAAAACCTTTTCGGACACCTTCGATGATTCCCTGATCTATCAGTAAATGCTATACAAAATCTCTAACACCTCTATCCCTACCCCTATCAGATCCAATAATTTCCATGTCTGATCACCCCTTTCTCTCTGCCATCCAGACAATAATCGATAGGTGCTTATGAAAATTACAGTCTTTGGTTGTCATCATCTGCATGGTCTTCAACAACTCACCATTGTCCAGTCTGACGGCGTGCGGCGGACCATGCTTGCCGGGCCTCGCCGCCTTCACGTCGATGTCGAGAGGCACCCATTTGTGTTTGCCGGACTTATTGCCGCTCTTACCAGCTGAAAGTAACAAGAAAAGATTATTATCAAACATGACTGCAATTCTAACCGGTCGTCTTTTAAAGATTAAACCTGTGAATCATTGGAACGTCAAATAAGTTGATCAAGATTGTTCAAACAAATTACACAAGCAGAAATAATCATGATATCACCTATAGGATTCGGCAGGTCTATTTTCTGCTTCTTAACCAAGCCATACATACATGATACACCCCACAGGCAGAGAATGTCCAGAAATTGAACGTAAACTATTCTTGTATACTCTGGTGTATACATTCTTATTGTGCAGAGAGTAAGCAACAAATGGTTAAGTCGAGATTATGGGTGGAGATTTCCGCCAGTCCATATCTGCCACCGACCTCAAATAGGACTATAGAAATTGGACTATATGTGTCAATCAATTTTCCAAAACAGATATAATTCTCTACAATGAATGCAAATCTATCAGAAAGGATAATGCTGATGCAACTACGTAGATATTGTTCAATAGAAAGAGTTGCAAGAGTATTGCTTTTGCAAACAAAACCTGAAAAAAGAGATCCAGTTGAAGATATTAAAACTGTCATCACAGTATCTAATGTATCTTACCGGCCGCTTTGTTCTTGTCCGAGTGCAGGTGTTTCTCGATATGGCCCTGGTGATTGAAGGACGGCTCCACCTTCTCCACCCTCGGCGGCTCCTCCGGGGGCTTGTGGTCATGTTCCTGGAAATGTAAATAAGTTAGGTACTATATGCAAATGTATAGATACCAATCATTTTTGTGTGTATGTGTGCCTCGGTGAATGTGTGTTTAGCTTGGTTAAAGCATTGATAACGTTTAGAGATTAGGGGAGGGGAGGATTAGTCAGTGAGTGTGCTGGACTTGGTGTAGCGGTTCAGCTCGCAATCAACCAACACGCACTGCTGGATATTTTCATACTTTTACTAAACATAAATGTAGTTCACGAGTCCTCTGTTTAGCTATAACACAGACATTGCGTTCAGTTCAAGATTGGACGATCGTGTGTGACTCGTCCCAAGATATTGTCATTATACTTATACTGTATTGTTATATTCCTCAACGACTGAAATTCAAAATTTGAACTTCAATATCTACCGTTAGAGGAAGATTCTAATATACCCGTTATGCGTAACCCGACATTCCCATGTGGAGTAATGAGAGGCCTAAAAAACGGGACAACCTTCCCTCTGTCCTTCCTTTTCCTTCCTTTACGTGTACCTACTGTAAGAGCGCCTTATGTTAATATGAGCACGCAAGAGACCACCTCAAGTTAATATGACTACTTCAACTCATGAACACCTGACTCCAACACCAGTGTAGGACACACCGAGATCATTGTCGCAGGTGAGTACGCTGCTAACTTGGGCTTTCCCGTTGGATGCCTCATATTTGTGTTACAAAATCACAAAGGTTTTCGTACCCCAACTAAACACAACGATGTCACCGTCGTTTGCAAACGATAGAGATATATGCAGCGATTGTATTACTCTCGTGATATAAAAACAAAAGCGCCTGCAAAAAGTTCTGAAGCATTCCGTACTTTTACGACATGAAAAAGAAAAGAACTCCCCGACCGACTGCTACTTTTATAACGTTCAATGAGCAAAGAAAGTTTTTCCAGAAAGTTCCGGAACAACTGGTATTGTACGTACAACAAGCGTCCTACTTGACATTAATATAATTGAATAATAAAAATATTTTTTTTGCTAATTTTCATTATGAGATGTTATGATTAATTTAACACGACTCATAAAAGCAAAGCTGCCGGGTAATTGTGGAATGTACTATCATACCGCATTGCCGTTGTGGTGGGCAGGATCGGCGTCGTGCGGCGGCGGCGTGGAGTGGCAGCGCGCGCCGGCCACCGCCGCACCCAGCGTCGGCCAGTCGCCGATGTCCGTGAAGTCCGATGCCTGCAACAAGAGAAATATGATTTTCAGGGCTTCTTTCTTTCTGTCGATGATATTTTTTTTTTTATTCGATATTAAATACCTTGAAACAGAATCAGAAAGCTACGTGTTTACATTAAAGTTTAATTTATTCGAAGTTGTGTCGTTAACCCCTTGTGATATATACCTAAAAACGTGTTACTACCTACCCATTAGGAATCATTATAACGGCCGGTAAAAATATTGTATTTAATTTTGATCGGCGGTATGTTTACGTAAATGTGTGGGCGTGTGCGTGCGTATGGATGTGTACGTGCATTTTGTGTGTGTGACCGTGAGTATATCATTCAGAAGAAATGCGCGTATTATGCGTGTATTTATGTAATCTACAAAATACACGCAAAATTATTCCCAAAAATCAACTACTTCATTTATTGCAACATTAGAGTTCTTTTTAACAAAAGAATAACCACTTTTATTACAACACAAAATGTTATTATTACACCTGGTAGATAAAAACATATTTATTGGAGTACATAAAAAAATATTTCTGTCATAATGGGTTGTGGACATGTAGATACATACGTAATTTATGAGTCGCCTGGGTATCGAAGAACTTCATAAGGATTAGAGCAAATGGCCATGTGTGGAAATGCACCAATATATTGTTACAAATTCTAGAGAGCAAGCTCTGGACCTAAACTATGATCGCTTGAAATTGATCATTCAATTACGTATTTACACACCATATCACGATGCAAGATTACAATAGTTCAAGACCAAATGAGACCCGTGAATTCTAAAAAAAAAACGAGTTGCTTTAAACACGTAACGCCACCAAAGACAGACGGCCTCTCATTGACCGTCATTAACCTTTGTTCGACCCATGAACTTAGGGCACCGACTACACCGTGTACCGTTCAAAGTAACAAAACTTTAAACGTTTTTCGATAATATTCGAGAAAGCTTACAAACGTGCAACATTGTTGGGGATATAGTTCTCCCCTGATGAACCCCATTGCGGCCTATCCTCGACTTACCACATTCAGTTCGTTTACGGCCTATCAGAAACCGTACATCACAGGCCTATGCCCAGTACTAGTCAACGTTCTCTTTACACCACCTATTTAATTTGTGGCATACGGAGCTTTTGGATTTAGACTCAGATCGATTTCTTAGAATTGAAAAGCCTGAATTTAATCTGGAGTTTTATTACAGACCGCTATCGGGAGCTTCAAGAGATAACATAGACAGAGGGTCGAACGTGCCGTCCTTGGCACGGAGACCGCTCGTAAAACTGTGTCCTTCAGAGATATCAATCAAATGTCGACCGTCTTACGTAACAATATGTACATCTTACGATCTTCATCCCCTAGGCCTACAGACGCTTCAAATTAAAATAATTGATTCAAGTCAATCAGGATTCGGGAAGCTAATTGCCCCGTACCAGATCACATACTCACATGGGCATCGTTTTCCACCTTGGCCCAGCTCTTCTTCGCTCGGGCCTTGCGCCGCGCTGTCACGCCGGCGGTCATGCTCTCAGGACACTCGCTCTCCAGCGTCCCGGCACGCGACACTCAGTGACACATGCTGACACTACACGACACGACACTTTTTTTTCACTTTTACACTCGCGAGACCAGTTCTCAAATGTGTTTTTCCATAACAACGCTCTCTCAGCTAAGAAAATGTTATTGGAATGTTCGAGAATTTACTGCTGCGACAGATGAATAAAGGGTTACAAACTTTAAGTAGAATAGAGAAAAGGAAGGACTGTCATTCGAAACAAGTTTCCAGATTGTTCCATATGAAGCTTGGCGAGATACTATATAACCGACATGAATATTAATAACTTATTTAATGCTATCATTCATCTGCGTAAGAAATAAATAGGAATATTCACATAAACAACAATATATTACCGTGATTATGTAACAATTAATTACCTCTTGCATACCAATATTTACTGTATGAACAACTGCTTACCAACTACAAAGTGAATAAATAAATAGCGTAAGTAATAATAATTAGTAATAATAAATAAGCAAAAATAATATTTCAGTAAATTAGTATCAAACAATGCCTCCAACTTATCCACGCAACGTCTTATTTCGATTTTATATTATGAACGTGTGTGTACGGACATGTGCGCGTGTGCGGTGTGAGGGCGCACGTTTGCGCCTCGTGTGTGTATACGTGTGTGCATCTGAACGTACACGCGTGTGTGCATGATCATATTTGCAGCAGGATGCACCTCAAGCAGCAACCTACCTTATCATTACAAGATACGACAGTTACATACATACCCAAAACACGTTACAAAGTAATCCAATCAATAATAAATTTTAACAGCAATACGTACGGCGATAACGAAATATAATTAAACGTGTACAATAATAAAACACCTATCTATCACTGTTAACCTTTTAACTTTAACCGCGACACGGCGATAACGGACGGTTAACAGTCGA
>DWME01004151.1:0-16800 GCA_018244795.1 Parelbella ahira ahira
ACATATAGAAGGGCGTTTACAAGTGAATATCTCAATAGTGATCGTATTTAATGTATATTAAGTGCAACGCCCGATTTTGGGGTTGTAATAAAAATAAATAAATAAGGCCAGAGGTCCGTAAGATTGAATGAATGAATGAAAGGTCTGAAGATTGAGTGGTACCTCTGAGCGCGTGTCGAGTGAGGCGGCACGGTCGGTGGCGGCGGCGGCCAGCGCCGGCCGCACCTCGCGCATGTACTCCTCCGCGCCCTCCTCGCCGATCTGCGAACAACGAATATCAATATATTATATACATACCGCTTGTATTAGTGTTTGTAAATCAACATAGGAATATGGGTTCTAGCGAGCTATCATTTGTAGACGTACCTTGATTTAGTTTTAAATTACAGGTAAAATTTTGTATAGCAGTTTATGACACTTATACGACTAAAAAACAGTGATGTGTCAAGTGAGACAATGTTGACCTCTATGTTACTAACAATTAAGCTTCCCACAGATGTAGACTATATAATATGATATAATGATATAAATGTAAACCTGTAAGGCGAGTATAGGCGCGACAGCGGCGGCGGCCTTCCGCTCGGCGTCGCGGCCGCGGCGCAGCGAGCGCGCCACGTGCTCGGCGAGCGTGGCGCGCTGCGGCGCCAGCAGGCCGGCCAGGTAGCGTCGCTGCAGCGCACCGCGCAGCGCCGTCAGAGCAGACGCGCGCGCCGCCGCCGCGCGGGCGTTCAGCGCCTCGATTATTTCCAGAACCTTCTCTTCGAGCTTCTCCTGAATCTCGTTCTCTATGAATACCATTAACGATTATTATTTTAATGTAACTTTTACTTAGACGAAATGTGTTAATATAACCAGGTTACGATTACTTTTTACATGTAAAATCTAGTTTGTATAGAATAAAATTGATGATCGAGAATTAATATCGCTTACATAACCCTTGATTAACATTTATCTTTGACACGAGTCGATCGTTGAGGGACATAAAACGAGAATGAAAAGGGACATAAAAAAGGACGAAAAGTGATAGCATAAATTGTATGAAATAAAAACGCGAACCAAAATCATAATTACTATGGAAAACCAAATATGTAGGTAACATTTATAAATTTGGTTTTGCGGTCAAAGGCAGCAAGTATTTTCTATGGCATAAGTATAAAATTTGCAGCATAATTTCAAAACGACTACTGATAACATATAACTGGATAATGATTGCAAATCTTGATATGATAAAATGCTAAAATATTGCCCATTGGCATGGATTAACTACGTTAAAAGTTCAATGTATTTATTGCTACTTATTTAATTAGCGAAGCGGAGCAGGTAAGACATACTATGAAGATAGGATTGGCGAAAGATTAATCTTGTCTAAAAATTCCTAATCGCGAATTCTGTAAAATACAAAGGAATTACTTGTTTGCACGATGGCATACGTGTAAAATGACGCATCTCGCGGTGACGTACGCGCCATCTACGTAGGTTTACACATAACAACACTACTCGGGGATTTCTCACTTCAGCATAATTATACATATGAGAAAAAACTTAACTTCGTTAAACAATGTTTCGAAGCTAAGAAGCTATATTATGAAAATTATATGATACTATTTGTATATATTATGCGTAGTTGCGCAAATTAGCGCTTCCCTGCTGGAAATTGAACTTTTTCTGATTATTTGGGTTAACAAAAAGCAAAGTACCTACAATGTAATAATGAATAACATACTGTACAATATAATGTACAGCAAGATGTGAACCAACCACATTAACCACATTTTACAGATAAAAATCAATTAACGTGGGAGTCAAAACTGACGGAAATTTTCAAAAGGCGAGCACATAGAAAGAGAGTGACGAATATGAAAAAAGGAAGTTAACTCTGAGATAATAGAGATTTTTGGCAGTCGGTGTCTGGAAAAGCTGGAAGCTGTCTCATTAAAGAGCTGGAGTGGTGATACAATAAATGACAAAACAAACTCATTTATAACACGATAATACTACAGATGTAACACTGTTACATAACGAAGCGTACGGAATTTAAAATATGGCACGTGTATGAACGCAACATTCTCCATTCCGCACTCGCCGAGATGCAATCTATAATGAACAGCACAAACGTAATAGGTACATAATGCTCCAACGTAATAATATTACGCGGTGAAGGCTGCGAGAACCGTCGAACAGTTGGTGATATTTTACTGACGTACGTCTATCTGCGTAGGTGAGCCATCGATTACAATATAAACTCGTAAATAGAGTACGAATACGAACTAGTTCAAGTTCAATGAAATCGGGACGCAGTAGAAATGTGAGCGAGCCTAGGAAATCATTGTGACGTAATAATGTCTTTCCACTGAAGTCTGTGAATTCGCTTTAATGTTGGAATACTTCCAAGGAGAACAACTTAACTCGTTACTCATCGTTTTTGTGGGTTTTTAACAAAGAACGGGCCAATTTAGAAATTTGGGGACGCTCGAATTATTTCACTATGGCGAGGAAAAAATATTATGAAATTTCGTAACACTCGATGTATCGATTTTAAATACGTAATTACTGTGTTCACAAATAAAAATTCCTAAATATTATCACTGATATGGTGCTTAATTCAATGCAAATAGGTGGTGGTGATACGAATTTCTGTGAGTTCCGTAACATACGAGGAAAACCCACAGATTGCTTAATGTGCACTTTGACTGACTCGTATTGAATAAAAAAGTAATAGCAATCATTCACCCAAAAAGCACACCACGTTCGAAAACGAAATTGCGTCGTCAGATTGATGAGACCGGTCAGTTTTCATGTACTAACCCAGATGTTATACCAGAGATTAGAATTAGACAGATTATACAGGAAGAGGAAGTCTTCAGTTCAGAACGACATAAGCCAATTGAAGTACTAAATACATAAGTGGGAACATTGAATAGATACAGATACATAAGAATACGTATAATATACTTCAGACAGGGTGGTTGACAATTAGAAAAGATACATTCATGTTAAATAATGATAATCGATAATACATCTAATAACATATAGAGCAAAATAAAAAGTTGAATTGGAGTTTTAGACGACCCTAATAACGTTTAGCCATTAGGTTTCAACAATAGTTTAATTACTTATTGACTACCTCGTTGGTCCGAGCGGTTGCAAGCGCGACTGCCGATCGGTCCTGGGTTCAAATTCCGTGTCGTGTGGTATTGGATTATTCTAATTTAGAATTTCTAGTAGTAATTCAGAGACTGGATCTGTGCCCGATGTATGGCAAATGGGCTCACCACCTATTCCATGGGACATAAACGTAACTGATGAAACGTGGGGGTGTACTACACACGTCTGCCTACCCCATGGGGAATTATAGGCGTGATGTTACGTTAATAATTTAATTACTATAGACGCTGTAATTATCAGTAGTTAGTACTTGAGGTATAACAATGTAACTTTTTATTGGTTGAATTTATATTTTATATAGTGAAAGTAATCACTAGAATGAAAGACAAAATATACCTAGGATTTGATCGTTAATTCCCTATGACGTGATGTAATTGAGCCATTAGATAAGGTGATGTTTATAGAACCAATATTTACACAATGTATTGAAGGTTAAAAATGTTTACACAATTTGATAGCTGGCATCCGTTTATTGCCATTTTATTTTGGCTTATCGCGAGTTATAAATTAAAATTTGTAATCAGCGTACACGTGCAAGGTATACTTTTATGTAAGTAGGTAACATTTGATAGCAAATTATAGCTCTTATATAAATTCATTATCAAGGTGCAAGTTGTCCTTTAGTTATTATTTTAGTTGTCCTTTAGTTTAACTTATTTATTTTACAAAGTATGTAGTTACAATAACCCATACTATAGATGAAATTTTTTTCTGTCCAAATTTTATGACCTAAAGTGCAGACACCAGGATTTCAGCCAACCAATTTGTTAGATGCTTTAAGCCAACTCGAAATTTCAAATGCAATGAATTCTGAACTAACCATAAAAACTATGACACATGGACTAAACAAGTCTGTGATATAAAGGACTGGCAAAAATTGGTCTACAATGGTGAGTTTTCTAAGCCAACTGCACTAGGTGTTGCTTAACTTAACAGATCGCTTGCGATCGGCAAACGTGTCAGGGCCGCGAGGGTTTCGTTTTTATGTAATGGCCATTTGCTGAGTGTTTGCGGCTGCCAAAAGCCACGTATTGTCCCATGATTAAAATGGCATTGAAGTTATTAAAAAATATTAAATGTAATTTACTTTTCGTTTTACATACCTAATTAATACGTGACATATATCGAAATAGAATACACAATTAGTAATTCAAGCCAAATAACATTTCATAGACATTTTTTATCCTACTACCCTTGTTTTGGTGTCCACAAAATTGATTATTATATTTTGAAAATGTTTGGTTATTTCAAGCCTTATTTGTGAACGAAATAAGAAAATATTTAATGGACACGGAACTCACCTGCATCATCATGGTTGCTCTTGAGATCGGACTGTGCCGAGGTTTCTGAGTAGTTGTCTATTGTCATGTCAATACCGGCATCTTCATCTGAGGAGTAAGCTTGCTCCGTTCTCCTGTGTTCTGTAAAAAATAGGAAAAATCATTACAGAAAATTTAAACATGACTTTCAGAAGCATATGGATGCTGTGTTGTAGGAGGGTTTCCACAATTAATGAATCTTATTATAGCGAAACCATGTTAAAGGAGGGTTACCTGTACACAATATAGTTACATTGTAATAGGAATGGACAATCTGTAGATTATGCAATGTAAAATTGTGAGTCAGCATATGGAACAGTAACATTTTTAACTGGTGTAAAAAATTTATCCATTCAACAGTTATAATTTTACTATAAAAAATAATTTTGTAATTATTTAATTAATAAATGATATATATTTTTTGTACATAGTATATTTTTATTATCACGGTATTTTCTAGAAAAAAATAAGAAAAAGTACACTTCCAGTACACATTTTAAAACTTTGAGTAATAATAATCCCACATTAGGCCATACATTGTTCATTTTATTAACTCAACATTATTCTATTTGTAACTAGTTCTAGTGCTTAATAATTTTCAATACAATTTTATACCAAAAAAGTGAGACATAAATAAATACAAGGAACAGCCTATATACAGGAAAAAATATATAATTTTCTCCTAAGAAGACATATAACACAAATATTTTATTGTTACATGATCATACTTATTGTATTATAGTTGTGTAATAATAACATTTATTTTTCACAGTTTGATTTCACTTTGGGAACAAGTATTTTAATCTGTAATACTCTTGCAGTGTTACAAAACCGTAAGGATTATTGTTATTACATATCACACTACAACATTGAAACAATACACTGCAAAAGGCCATGTGTATTTAAAAGTTTTCAAAATAGTCACAAAAAGCTCTCAATTCAAAGGTGTATTGATAATTATTAACCGTGGGACTGTGGATAGCAAAATTTCGAAACATTATTTAATAAAACATTCCATCACATAATATGCATTATGCATGCATAAAAATGTTTGACAATTGCATCCTTTAAAATAAGTTTATTATTCTTGTCAACTTTATTATCTATGAGTAATCAATGCTAGAATATATAACAGAAGTATAAAGAGAGTGATAAATATATGAGGGGCATGATAGGTTTATAAGTATGGATATATTTGGCACTTGGTGCTTTCTGCCAATCACATTAAAAACCTAGTGTGATGATATAGTAACAATGAATATTATAAATTGCTGATAGCTGCATACTTTATTTATATAATACAATAAAGTTAACAAGGAAAATGTAAGCTGTTGCACAATGTTCAAATGTAAATTTATGATAATGAGTCAGAATATAGAGTTAGAGATCTTTTTGGCTATCTGTTAGTAAAATTATCATCTAAATATCTCTTGGATGTTTGAGGAAAATTTGTTTATTTAGAAAAATACAATTACATAATTTAAACGTATTTTTTACAAGGTCAAAAATGTTTATTTAATGAATTATGTAGTAGTTACGTTTGGTTGTGTAATGTTTCCACTGTTATTATTGTGGGAATAATAAAAGTACCAAGAGCACATAAATGTAAGCGATTGCATTTGTTATGATGTTGGGAAAATGTCATTGCACGGCGTGACAGACGCACACAGACGCTGCGTTGCGAAACCAGGAAATTACGACAAGGTAAAAGTTCGTTCCAACTAACATATGTTGCTTCAAGGTGATAACTATCGCAAGTATATTCGAACGAATATACGTGGACCGTCATTAGCTTGACCACAAGGTCGCGGCGTGATCTCATTCTCTGACAGATATCAAGTGTAATGCCCTTTCTAAATCTTAACAAGCACAGTTTCAAAAGTCAAAATATTGAATGCTTACCGTACTTTCCTTTTTTCTTTCCTTTAGGCATGATGATTGATGATTTCGACACGATGCTAATGATCACTAACTTACGATTAAACAAAAAATACTATATTCACTATTTATTTTACTACGTTTCTCACTTAATCAAGACGGAGAACAGTTCAATATATCAGTTCTTATTGAACAATTTGGGCACCAAATATAACATAAAACTAAAATTTCAGGAAAACTTTTTAACATGTTTAAACGTGTAACATGCACACACGACTCCGCTTATTTGCGCAATGCGCTCTGTCAATCTGTCACTTTTATGTCGAGCGAGGGAATCTAAGCGGCCATTTCCATTCGCCATTTTGGATATAGTATTGCTATTTACAAAATTACACATACCCAAATTAATAACCATCATAATGTATAAATTGTGTATATTTTCTTTTCAATATTATATCAGTCGTTTTCTCCAATATAAAAATCTATTATTGTAATATCTACTTAGGCAATGTTAATGGATTAAAATTTTTTTCTCCTGTGAAGACTCGCAATATTTTTCTGAAATAACAGCAAAAGTACGATATGGCAACACTATTTGTTTCATTTCAGGTCTATGGTGTAATTCTTTAGAATGATGACTCAGGTAAAACAACAGAAAGTATTGCAACATATTGATAATAACATAATATTTCTCAATTGCTGTTCAATCTCAGAGTTTATACGAAACAGAAATTTTAAATCAGTACGATATTGTGATGGTTGGAAACAATTTATTAGAGTATGAAGATAGGTACATATATAGTATAGTGCCTTCTACGATAATAATTAGAGCAGTCGTTAAAAAATTTCAAACATTGCGACATTTAAAGATATTGAATTTTTAAAACTGCTTTATTATTTTTATAGCCTGAATTATTTATAAAGTTAAAAACAATTGGGTTCTGTGTATGAAAGTTATTTCCTATATGATATTAATCATTGACTGTATTAAAATTTCAAGTTTGTTACAAAATATACCTGTGGCTTACGCCGAACCAGGCAATACAAAATTGGATCAAACCTTGACAAGTCTATGATCCTGTTCTATGTTCTATGAGGACGACACAATTTTTAAACATCCTGCCAGTTTTGTAACAGTAAGTATAATGAAAATAACAGAATTATTATAGTCATTACATTTTATCATAGATTTAGGAGGCAACTTGATGTGTACTGGCCGTTACAGTCCGTAGATATGTATAATCAATCTCCAAACTTAGATAGTTGCAAATTATGTTGTTACTCTTGGAAATCTATTTGGAATTTTTTGCAATGTCTTTCAATCTGATACACACAATACGATAGTAGATATATTATCGCTCAGCAGTGTGAATAGCCACATCTAGGTAGTGATAGGGCCTTTGCAGGCGAGCCCTTGGTAAAGGTCGCTTTACTTCGTAATTCCTTAACTTATTGCAGAGGCTCGTGGCTCTTTTGTGTCAGTAATCTTTAATAGGGTCTTGCCTCTTGGTCCTGTCTTTTGCGCCGTGTAGAGCATCATGTAGTGATGTTCCGAGTACCTCCCTTATTTGATCAGTCCATCGTTTGGGGGCTCTTCCTTGCCACTTTGCCAGTGATCATCAGTTTCTTCATATTATCTGGACTCCTTTGTGCCACGTGACTGAAAAAGGCAAAGGTAAAGGTCGCCACCTACCTCTTAATGTAAAAAGTGTTAATTATTCTTTAATCTGGCGAAACATTAAACAAAATATTTGATTATAATAACACCTGCTAATATTCTAGGAACGTAAAATCACGCCTTTTATTTTATACTTTGACTAGGTACCAATTTTCTCCAGTGCTTAAAAGCGCGACTATTGAGCGGGCTAAGTATTATTTTGTCAGACTTGAAATTATTACTAGTAACATGGAATCTGGATTTGTGCCTGGTGTATGGCTAGAGGGTCACCCATTATTCCGGCGTGAAACAGTGTAAACCACCCGATAGTCAGCCCTGCTCCAGCAGTCAGCCTTTTACAGATATATTGCCGCATAATTACTATTTAAAATTTTGTATGCTTGTACTCTGATTATTACATCTTGAGAGAATGGGCGAAGATCGGGTGGTGAAAAGTGCATACATGGGACGGCCGAATGGTAAACGCCCGGTCGGCCGTCCCAGGTATCGCTGGAAGGTTGAAGTTATGAAAGACCTACGCCAGCTTCAGGTGGAAAATTGGCCAGAGGAAGCGCAAAACAGATCAAAGTAGCGTATCTTGGTATCGGAGGCTAAGAATCAGTTCGGGTCGTTACGCCATCTTAGTTATAAGTTAGTTGTACTCTGATTGGCAAATATTAATGTTTATAAACCAATAGCCTCATGATGAATCGAGATGTACATAATCATTGATTTGAACCGCCACATGCGATATGCCCTCACATGTACAATTTGATTTTTTTTTCGTAAGGAATCAAGTTTCAGATATCGGTAACTGTTTCTGCAGATTTCTAAAAATTTCTGTATTTTGTTATGTTATCGAATTGTAAAATAGTATATTAATATAGATTCCAGCCTAAAAAGATTTTATTTGAAGAAAACATTTTATTTTGGGGGACCGACTATTGGGTTTTGTATTTTTTAAGTCGCGACGCAGCGTTAATCGAGTTGGATGGACGGGTGGACGGGTGGATGGGGGGACGGAATTGCACGGGTGAGCCCGGGCTGCCACGGGCGGATACGGGCGGTCTCGGCTGTAAACGGACGGTTGGACGAATGGATGCGAAAAATGTGTACTTTAATGCGTTTGTGTAATTGCGTAATTTGAAATGTACTGAATATCTCTGGACATTTTTATGAGAGAGTGTTTAATTTGAAGTTTGCATGGCAAACACATGTTAGTTGTATGCTGAACAAAAGGCTGACTATAGTAATTATTCATCCCATAGGATAGAATAAGGCTGTATGATAGAGAAAAGAGATTGCTGGTGAAAAATGGCATATTTTATATAATGTTGTTTTTTATTATAAAAACATAGATATTTTGTTGATTTATTATTTTTATAATTAGAGAGTTTAATAAACAACCTTTCAAGTTACAAATTAGGAGGTTAAAGCTATTAAATGTGGAGAAGGATATCTGAAACTCAAGAAAGTGAAGGCGTATAATTATCGGTTAAACATCGGCCTTGGGCGTCAAATCAAACCAACAACTCTATAGTACCTTAAAATATGTTTAAAAGTGTGTGCCCTAAGTTATGGTGACATTAAAAAAAATGTAAAATTTGGCGAATAACAGAAAAGAAAAAATCACCCTAGACAGAGCCAGGTGACCTGATCCCTCATATAGGATTGGTAAGTATGAGGGAAAACATGTACCTCCTTCTAAATTTCATTATCTATGTCATATTTCTTTTAGATTTAATTATATGGTTAACTTGAATAATTCTTGGTCGGCGGCTCCATATCATATCAGCTATGACGCATGTAGTCCATTGAGAATTTTAATTTATTAATAAACATGCAACTTAATATAAATAATTATTGTCTTATCATTTATTGTGATAGTATGATCTAGAAACTTTTTCTTTCAACTTTGTGATACGTTTTCTGATTTGGATTTGATTATACTCAGGAACAAAATACATATAAAATTAGTTACACAAAATGAAACTTTTTTTGATAGTTCAGTAATATTTAATTACGATAAATACATACAAAAAGAATGAGGAACAAAACATTACTTTCAACACATGTTATAGTGAATAGGATACGCTGTGATTAAAATACTTTTTTGCTTTTTTATCACTATTATTAATTACTCTTTTTGCATACCCCAACTTAATTAAGCAATTATGCTCCTATTACAATCCTATTTTCAAATAATATGTACATAATAACATATACACTTATACATACAAATGATTTATATATTGTTACCGGAAACATATATTGATAAAATACTAGATATACTTTACAACTTCCACAAAATGGTACAGATATACAACACAAAACACAAGTAAGTCAATTTTTAAAGTCATTGAAGCACTTCTTTGCTCCTGCGCGGTTTCGTCTTTAAGGCTGCCAGTCAACTCTTTCCATCGCGCTTTTTCTTGATTGGAGCCAGACAATTTTCCATATTTAAATTCCGCACATTGCACCGTCACCATTGGAGGCACTCCAACATAAATAAGTCTGGAACTTGTTTTGTTCAAAACTGGAGAGCCCCTCAACTCGTCGAGCTCACGTCCGTTGATGTACCAGCGCAGTTCAGCGTCGGGAGCACCTCGACAGTAAGCTTTCATTTCATCACCTTCACCGAATTCCTCTGCCAAGCCTTGCAATAAAGGCCGTCTATGCTCATGTCCGTGGACTGCCATGTACGCTGATCGAGTCTCGAATCTATATGGTGGAATGTCACGTTCGATATCACATCTGTATAACCCACTAGCTTCATCTGTTAATCCTCCAAGTTTGAGTCTGCAGGCAGTAGGTCCGCAAGCGATAAGTTCGATTCTTCCGACACCGAGGATCGGGAAAGAGCGGGTGCTTGGCGCCGTTCCGGGTTTATAGCGAAAGAACTCAGTGGGTCCTCTGAACCAGCTGAGAAGCGTGAAATTAGCGTCATACCGACACTCGATCTCGACTTCTTCCTGCCCAGGTGGGATGTTTTGTGGAACGACGAGATGGGTTACGTTGAATGGTCTCGCTTTAACTGAGACACTGGCGAGGAGAACGAGCGCGACTATCAGCATGGTGACGGGACGCGCGCGCGCACGACACTGCTCCCTTCCGATCTGACTTCGCCTTAATTAAACAGTTTATTAAACTCCAACACTTAACCGTTCAACTGATCCTGAGGGATCCGACACGAATTTTTTTCTCGTTCGTCCAAATTGAAAGGCACACGTATAATTGTGTTTTGCTAGGGGTGGCCGGCAATTCTGGCGCATGCGTGCACACTCCCCAACGATTAATAGAGTCGCGGTTGTAGCGATAAGTATCTAAGAACATTAAGATTCGTTTGTGGTCCATTCCCATAAAAATTCTAATTGAAAATATTTATTCATATTTTATAGAAGTATTTATGAGAGTCAGAAAGTCTCCGGATAAGGCGTCCTCGTACGAAAGGAGTGATAAATATAGAGGAGAATATGTTCGGATATAGATATTAGGCACTAGGTATTTTCTACCTACTTCATAAGGGATCTGTCGGGTGATGTTATAACAACAATCTTACGTTTAAAAAGTTTCGGGTAGGTATCTATTTAGTTAATACTAAAACATTTTCTGAAAACATAAACTACGTACTAAAGTAGCTATTTATGTCACGATAAGTACATGAGCAGATATAAGCTTTACCATTTTGTTATCACGCAAACTTGACGTATGACACGATTTACAAAAATATTTTTGTCCAACGCCAGCAGCGGCGGGTTGAAGGTTTTGGCTTATTGTCTGCATTACGCACTAAATGTGTCATCCATTTTAGACGTATATCCACCGCGCTTCACCGTCAATTAGAGGCACTTTGATTTTCGACGTACTAAAAAGGATGTGGATGTTTTTGGTATTAAAATGTGGCAAGTATTTGCAATACTATATTCGTATTTGTTATCAATGCCTCTGTAATGTCAGAACAAATATTTATGATCGGCTTCAACTGTACGGAGAATATATTACAAACATATCTCCGATTCTTTTTTATTTGCTTCCACGTAGTTCATGAGCTGCTTGCCATTAGCAGTTCGCGAATTTTCAGGTTGATCTTTAACATATGTTTTTCAAATTTATTTATTCATTTGTACGTGATATAAAGTCCCAAGCTGTTACTAATACCCGTTCAAATATGACCAGTAATAATAATTTAATATTACAATTAAGTTGAATAAAAATTGAAAATGTTCTACAGAATGCAGAGATATACCTAATTAATACTCATGTTGCCGATATAACACGTTGATGAATTAACTTGAGATAAGGTTGAAGTACGTAAAATTGTTCATGAATAAAATGCGTAGTTCTTAAAAACGTAAAGAACTATGCCTTGATAAAAATATGCAGATCTACATAATAAATATTTCTGATCATCATAAAAGTTCATATTATCAAGCTTTTTATTGTTGACCATGAGTCTTCTCTTATAATGAGAAAGTTCAAGGTCATACCATTCTTACCAGGCTCGAGTTGTCAAGCGCTATATTTTTTAGCGAACCTTATGGTGAAATCTAAGTCTAAATCTAAATGTGATCATGAACATGACCGAGAACAGAGTTGTTTATAGGTAGAAAATCAGGTAAGTTGTTGTACGAAAAATTATGGCAAGTTAAAATAAAATGTAGTCAGTATGTGTTGAGTTATGGACTATCAAGTTGTTAATTACTGTATGGCGTGTTAGTGACGTTATATCCGTGGCCGGTAAAAAGCTTGGAAAAGCCACCACAACATACCAAGGGGTCTGCTTCCCTTAGCTGCACCCCATAATTGTGCAGTGGACGCAGTATTACTATTAAAATTTGATTTCGTGATAACATACTGCAGTACCTATGTAAAGTGTTAAAAACTAATAATTTTTAGGTTATTTGTTATTAAATAGCCATGCTTGAAAACACGTCACCAATACATTACTGCATTGATATATTATTTTGTTCAGTATAATACTCAGAATTAACTGCCATTACAGTCGCTTAGATGTCAACTACTAGTTGCTTAGATGTCGACTAGAAATGTTTACATCGTAATATTACTTAAAACACGTGTTCTACCTCACTGATACTGGGTATAATCTGGAGTTCTGGAGTATAATCTAGAAACGGTATCGTACCGTCCGCTAGTGTTGACTGCCCACGCGTTTGTCTCGGAAACAAGACATTACAATTTTATTAGCGGTAATCTCCCTAAGTGTTATCAGCCTAATTGAATAATGCATCGGCATAGTAACCATCGCGGGGTTAGTTTTGTTTTATTGTTGCTTATACTGTGGATCTGGAGATGTGCGCAATGTTATATCGATTTCAAAATCGATTTTACATCGCGCGTATAGAAAGTAATGTTAAAGAATTATTCTGATGAATACGTAAAAGTAAATGGATAAAATTTTCAAGAATCTTTCAAAATATACGTTTTCTTGTTGTACCGCTTTTAACATAAAAAGAAAAATATTAAGGTTTAATTTTCTGGCCAATTCTTAACGTCCTCAATTTTGTTTACCAAAAGTATACCAGTATGAAGTAATTGTATACAAGGACATATAAATTGAGAGAGGGCATTTAAATTACATTAACGTATTGATTAACTGAAATCCGCTATTAGCTCATTAATTCGCAAATACACAGACGGACAGTGTCTTGAGACTTGTAGAGGTGAGTATCAATTGTGAGACCAATGACTGTAACCGGACACACTCGGGCTGGGCCGGAGATAAGTGACTCTTGGATTGGGTCTAATAATGCGATTTGATGAACGACGCCAATTATTATATCTACCTTATCTATAATCTGTTGTTTTCCAACAGTTGGAAGTTAGCGAAAATTCTATGAAGAATGAGCCTTCGGAAGAATAACTGACACTTCAATTTGCACTGTTTGTAGTAATTAAATATTTTTTTAACCAAGAAAGCAACGTGGCAGATGATATTTTGTAAATGCCGATTTGGAGTTGCCGATTTATGTCTTCGTAAAATAATTTTTAAATTTTTAGGATTATTATTTTTAGATCTAATGTTTCTTGTTGTAATGTAATTAGAAAAATGCAATGTACCTACAAATGTTTTTAGATATTACGTAATAGATAATTTACACTTGTACGAAATGTTTATAAAGACCTATAATATCTGTTGCCCTAGTACTTTGTCAGCGTACGACCCTAACCCACTAATACGTTGAGATGTAAATAAAATCGACTGGGACAATATTATTTTGATATTCATTTAGTGTAAAGTATACGTAATAGTGTTGTGCCCCATGATGAAATAAAAATGTTGCAATCAAACAAGCGTGAATATGACATGTAAATTTCGATAACCATTGAAATATCGAGGATTCATAAATCATATAGTGTTATTTATTTGGTTTATAAAGAAAATAATTGGAAACCAGAAATATTATGCAATATAAAAAGTAGTCTGTTTAACATAAGTTTAATATATATTATGCGTATTATCCAAGAACGAATATTTCTCAAAATAATTCGGAAAAAACAACGATCGAATTACACAATTAGGATGAAGTGGACGATGACGTCACAGCCGCAGGTTAGTCACCGGATAACGGTGTCCTCTACGAGTACGTACGTTGATTCATTAAAGAACTTTGGCTTCTTCAACCTGTGGGTCAAAATGGACCCGGCGATCTCATGAAGTGAAATGTATGTTTGTATTAAATCGGCTCAGTATTTGGTTAATATTATTATTACATTCAATGTACATTATTATTAAGTAGTATATTCATGTCTATAGACACTTGACGTGTGTCTTTTGAATCACGTAGGTAGGTTACTAGGGTTTTGACAACTTCTGATTTTCCCAGCTACGCAATGTGTTCCAATATTACATAACATTTCCAATGTGATATTAGATAATCTATTCATATTATGTTTTGGTTAGTTATTACTGTATGGGGATTCTCAGAACAGATGTGCCGACAAACGGTGATATATTGTGGCAGAAGTCAATATAAATTTTTTATTATTGTGCAAAGGGCTTCGTAATAAGAATTGGTTAAATGTTAACAAAATTCTTTCGCAGACTAGAAAAATTCTGTTCTAATATGATGCGCAACACACTACTAATAGAGAAAATATTAATGTTACACCGCTTGTTTGTCTGGACGATATGTTTTTACGTTAAATCACTGCAATAATTTAGAATACTTTATTTGCTGACAGCTTTGATTTTAAAGATGAATATAGGCAATTTCTAAAAGTATTTAGCAATTCTATTTTAACAATAAAAATATTAACTATTTTTTGTCAAAAGTTTTTTCGGTCAATAAAAAGTTTCTTCGTGAACTATGCATGTGCAAAAAAAATTATGGGTAATTGTAAAATAACAATTCTGTTAAAGTTCAATTATTCTCTTTCGTCCAAATGATCTGGAAGGTTATTACTGAATTTTAACTATTAAAATAATAATTTAATCAATTTAACGTAATGTATCTACATACTTGTATATTTCTGGTTTGTAGGGAGAGGAATAAAGTAAATTATTGAATTGATTTATATTACAAAGTAATATTTTTGTTTTATTTTGTATTTGCTTATACGTAGCCAAAAAGAAATAAAGAACCCGGTAAAATATTACCTATATTAAGTAGGTACTTACTGTTAAAAATTTCAATGAGAACATCTATTATTCACAATATCTCACTTGATATAAAGGTTTTTTTATTAAATTTCATGCTCTTTATCGTATATACAATAATTCTCGCGAGGGTGACAAAAATTTAATTGAAAACGCCACGGAGTAATTTAGATCCTAATTACCAAATTGTCGGCTTATCTAATCCATGATGCGGGACATGATTGTTATCTTCCTCATTGTGATAATTTAATTTCATCTGATTTGATACGCGTCTACTACTTTCCCCTATTTTGAATTAAGTTTTGAAAATGAACAGTGCCATCTATGTACAACTGAGGGTACTAATCACAGGCGAATCGCAAGCATTGCACTCATAGAATAAAACACTAGTAGTTCAACATATATCAACCAGAGGGCACTATTTAGGTAATATTTATTTGACTAAATATTTTCTTAGTCTATACAAAACGTTTAAAGATTGCCTCGTTGGTTGAGTGGTTGCAAGCGCGACTGTCAACTGGGAGGACCTGGTTTCAAATCCCGGAACGGGTACTGTTGAATTTTTCTAATTTAGAATTTCTAGTAGTGACTCGGAGTCTGGATCTGTGCCCTGTGTATGGCAATTATATTCTCACCGCCTATTCCATGGGACGTAAACCTAACTGGTGAAACGTGGGAGTGTACTACACTCCTCTGCCTAGCTCTTCGGGGATTACAGGCGTGATGTTACGTATCTCAGTCACCGTAATATACTACAGCGGGTATAGTATTATGTACTGCATAAATTATAATATAAGTCAGTGCAAAATTTCTGAAGTGCCGGTACGCTCGCAAGTTGGTGGTCCGCCCGGAAAGTTTGCGGTTCGGGCATTATATCCTCATTTGCACCGTCACCGGTCAATTTGCGGGATTTATGTCCTTTTCTTCTCGTGTTACAGTTTTTACTGTATCCACGCAAGCTTTACTGGTTAATGACATATCTTTTTAGATATTTTAGTGCGATTAGTCTGATATTTTAAAAAAGACTAAGCGATTGATAACTTACATTTGAATAAATATAATATTTATTTTTGTTTCTTTCGTTCTAGTGGTTGCAAGTGCGATTATGTTCGGTAGGTTCGGTTAGGTACGCGCGTCTTGGATTCGATCCTTGAGTCGAGCAG
>DWME01004152.1:0-16799 GCA_018244795.1 Parelbella ahira ahira
GTTCCATTTTATTTTTATTCAATAAATTAAATAAAACATTGAATTATTTTTGTGTAATAAAGACATTAAAGACAGGAGAGGAAGCAACAGCAGGTACTTATATTGGAAATATCAGCGAATGATTTAAAGACTAACTCTAGGCAATTTAAAACTTTTTAGTCCTATACAGTCCAGTAGTTAGTCGATCGATCGATTTTGAAAAAAAAACACAAATTTTGATTTCGACGTTTAATATAGATTTAACAATTTTATTATTATTCATGAATCGAATGTAGCTACTTTTTTTTTTATTAAACTTAACTGTTAGTTTTATTTTTAAAATTCTCCAATTATAATTAACAATTGTTACAATTACATAATATTCATACCCAGTTATTCATAACGTTTACATTAAGTTCTCAACGAACCATCTAAATGCATGGGTATTATTATGTTACATATATACATAACATATGTATCTTCTTATATAAGGAATCTTTAAAATCATGAAAAAATATACACATGGAGATAAAAGAGCATTTCAAAAACCCAGATAACGGAACGGACGCCATGATACTGCCATTATAATAAAAGTTTCACAATTAAAACTGGGAGAGAGAATTTCTGTGTTCAACTGCATAGTTATGTGTCCTAACTTTGCTCATAGGAAAGTATCCATTTTTATTATTAATTCAAAATTATTTTTGTTCCCCTGTTCGCTTTAACAATTTATATACATTTTGTTTCGCAAGCTATTTTTTTTCTATAAAATTTTAGATTATACAGGCGCGTCAAGACTGTTAGCATAAAGATATTTGTCAGGTAGATTTTTGTGTGATCTCTGTCCACCAAGTAAAGAACCTAATGCGATGATATAATACTATCAATAACAGTTAATTCAAATTTTTGCCTAAAATTTTTTGAAGTATGTAAAGTCTACCAACCCCCATTTAATTTTCTAACGATCAGGTCTCCGAGAGGAGATCGCGTCAAGCGTTGCTGAACTTCCAAATCACTTGTCATTGTACATTCAAATACACACGAACAGAATATTTTATTTTATAGTAATGCCGAAATATTGAATGTGAGTGACATTAAAACAATACTTGATGTTACAATGTGTGAGTATATATGTGTGTTTGTGTGTAAACATAACTTTTGTAACCCCTACATTTAATTCTACAGTTAATAACTAGGCAATGTTATATCGTTTTTTGTGTTATGGCAAATCTTACTATTTTGTTTTTGTACTATGTAGTGTATTCCAGCTATAACGTTTTATACATAGTTCCAGTTCAACATAATTACAAAGATGTAATTTATTTCATGTTATTTATTTGATTATTTTTTTCTTTGTCCTTCCATCAGACATATACGAGTATAAAAGACGACATTATTGAATATGGATTTAATAGATCTAATATTACATTATATCATCGTGATATTTTTCAATAATTTTTGCTTCTTTAATGCAAAAAGCAAAGTATACGAACGATTATTTTGCTAAATATGTGTGGAAGCAAAATGGCCGGCCGCGACGGGGAATGAATTTGATTTTAAATTTTAAATAAAGAACATTACCTGCCAGCAACATAACGGTGTGCAATGTGTTTCATCACCGGAAAATAAAAACGAAAAGCGTTCGAAGCGGCTCTTATTTTAAATGTAACGTTTCGTAACAAATTATTTTTTTTATTTTTCATTTAATTCTGTATACTTACACAATAAAGAACACATGATGCTTCATGATTATTTTTTGTTACTTCTTTATATAGCCCTAATTTATTTCTGATTTATCATATTATTTATTATCATTATTATAACATTCCATAAGTAAAAGACAATCACTATTTTTATAAATCTGTATTTATACTTATAGCAAGACATGTATCAGCACTCGTCAGTATCAGTTATTATTATCACGCCCGATCTCTTGCCGAGTAAGCAGAGACCACGGAATGCCAAATCTCCTCTTCATACATATTAAATTTCTACATCAGAAGTAAATATAGCAGATTAAGTGAAAAATATATATTACATAATTAATCAAATACTAATATTAGAAATTTAATATCTGAATTCTAAGCAAGCGATCTTTTATGTTTCAAGATTGAATCTGAAATAATTAATCATCCGGACACCGTCGGTAATTTATTAATGATTTTAATTAATTAAGCACTGATAGGTATTTATTAAGCATTATTTATTATTTAAAGTATTATTGGTTTTTTTAACCTGAAATTGCCAGTAGTGGCTCAATGAATGGATCCGTGGTTGGTACATGGCTAAACACTCACCCCCTATTGATGAGTTAGTGATGCTAAGATTTAATATACTTTTGCAGGTTATTTTAAATGAATGTATTATTATTGGACACGATTGGATTTTTCTAATTTAGAATTTCTAATAATGACACGGAAACTAGAAATGTACCCGATGTACGGCAATAGGCTCACCACCTATTCCATGGGACGCAAGACTGAAAAGTGACGTGAGAAAACCCATGTACATACCTACTACACTCCGCTGACTACCCCATCGGGGATTACAGACATGATGTTACGTTTAAATATGAAAACCCAACTCCTAACCAAGTCTTACTATTAAAGGTCTCGTAGCAAGAGCTCATGATAAGGGACCTGATATGGACCCGAAACCAGTTGGAACATCGCGAAAAACGTACGTGAGTTAAATTAGTACAAAGCGTACATCGATATAATCATAGCCAAGTCTTCGCCGTCTTCGTATTCGAGCAGATTCTCTACGCAAAGGGATCCTTAAAAGCTAAATACAGTCTTTCTCAAATCTATATATAGCCCATGTCTGGAAAATTCCTACGCCTTTGAGAACAAACGGAATATTCCCAAGAGTGCGTTTCCTAGCGATGTTTGCCTTCAACGTTACAGCGAACACTTAATCTTGGGATATACAGTATCTAACATACAATTACGAAAGCTAATTACATGCGTGCCCCATTTTAAATGTACCGAATAGAATTGCTTTACAACAGGGAGCCCAAAGGTCATCCATAGTGATCAAATGGGTCAGATACTAGCTAATGGGGGCGTCAAAAGTCCTCGAAACTGGCGCGCGTTTTCGAAAAGCACGATAAACATTGACACGTCAGATTTATAATATTATTTGGTACTTGATGTTATCAGCCTACCCCGTAAGGAACCCGGTGTGACAGTGTTGTAATAAAAATAAAAAGATACAGAGTTTCGTAGAAGTAAAAACGAAATGCGAAAAGTCACTCTAATTTCTAACATATAAACACAAGCCGCAATAATCATTCTAATTTCCATCATCATCATCATCAAACCCTTCGTCGTACAACTATTGGACATGGATCTCCCCTCCAAATGAGAAGAGTCGAGAAATTCAAATTTTACCCTACATAATATTGAACTATGACAAGTGGCAATAAAAGTAAGATTATAGGGTTTCATATGCGGGCTGTTGTAATATAAAGTAATGGTACAGTTATAGCAACAAATACACATAGAACTTACATATTATGTATTATACAGCGTGTTCTGACATAAAATAACCCGATTGAAGATAAAGAAAATATATAGAGCTTATGTACAGGGTGATAGTTACAAAAATATTAGAAAGCTATATATACAGTGTGTTCTCAACTAAAGCAATACCACAGTAGGTAGTGGCAGAAAAAATATATAGCTTTATAAAAAGTAGGTATAATGTTTTTTTAAGTTTCCTTTGTACGTTTTTTGAGAAGAAATTTGTAAATGTTGAATATAATCTAAATTTAATTATAACTTAACGGAACGTAACATCATACATGTAATCTTCAAGGGTAGGTAGAGACGTGAAGTACCCTCCCACGTTTAACCAGTCAAGTTTACGTCCCACCATGTAATAGGTGGTGAGAATAACATCACGTCTGTAATCCCCGTAAAGGTGGGTAGGTAAATATAATTTACTATATACATATTATTTGTATAGCAATAATTATTGTAAGTAAAACAACTTATGTAAATAATTTGAAAACCACCTCCAACAATCCTAATTACTACACCTAAGTAACAGTGTATCGCATTCAAAATAAAAGAGATTTAATTAATACAAAATTAGTATAAAAACAGAAATGGCTGAAAGGTATCCGAAATCTCACCATTTCATCACCATCAACACCACCGCAGACCGTCACAGTACACTGTCCACAAACACGATACACAAGAAAGTTTTGAACGATCGCGATCTGTGGGACGACAGACAACGCATCCACCCTCCGTGGCGTCGCGACGCGCACTGACTCTAAATCACTGAAATACTGAAACACCTACGGGCGCCGTGTACAACCGTAGTATAACCCGGCCGAATTAAAAACTACATTTCGCAGTACGTAAAATTGGAATGGAAGAGCTTTTTAATTGGGTGGTTTATACGTATCGCTCGCGATAAGATTGGTAGGGCAATGGAAGTTTACAGTTGGGAAACTCGTTAGTGCGACGGGTATACAGAGTTTGAATTTTTCCTAACGTCTACGCTGTTGTAGCTATTTGACGAATACGGTTATCGTGAAAGTGACCAGATATTTGATGTTTTCAACAATGAATTCGTCATTTTGCCCTTGAACTCAAGTTCCTTTCTGAGTTAAGTATACTACACTGAAAAAAGTTCAACAGTAATCACTGTCAATCGAGAACATTAAGAGAACTTTGTGATATGTAGGTATGCTAGAGATATTTTCTTGCAACTTAATAGCGAGTGATATTTTAATTTATTACCAGATATATTTTTCGTATATTTAAAAAGATCCATAAACAAACATTGTATGTCCCGAAATCTGAGGTAAGGACTAAAGATTTCAACTGCAAACTAACTGGAAAGCTGAAAGCTAAGTCAATAAGCTATAACTATTGCTCACTCTAAAGTTAATATGATATAATAAAACTGCTTGTTACTTTGTGTTTCATGTAAAGACTATATGGTAAATAGCAAAAGTAGGTACATGGTAAATAGCAAATCAAGCGAAGTACCAGACCAGAGAAGTCCTTGTAGGGGTCACCTTTACCGGTAATCACTAGGGGCGTTGTAAAAACGAACACGTGGCTACAGGTACAGAGAAAACGATGAAAGCAGGACTGTGTAACATCTATAGAGATATTTGAGACGTGGTGATGTGTGAGGGACCTGCAAACTCTAATATTGAACCATTCCCGGTAAAGGCAATATTTTAAAACCAAAAAATGTACAATTCTTTGACTTCTTTTGACCGAGGTATATTTTGGTTTTGGTAATGTGGCAACATATTATTGCCACTAGAGGTTTACAATTAAAGAACGCTAATTAGCCCAACTATTCTCAAATAGTATTACAATCGTAATTGAGCTTAGACATGCATATATTTACGGGACATCAATGGCCAATTATGTACAAACTATCAAGTGCTCTGCTATTAGTTTGTTTATTCTAATCCATGCAAAAGACATAAATCATCAAAGTTTGAATCTAGGCAATATGATCATCATGAAACTTTACAACGACTTTACAACTTGTAAACAGTCTTTTCTCAAAATAAGGGTTAAGACCATAGTCTGACACGCTGACTAAACACATTAGCTTTATACAACGTTACGAAGAATTTCTAATCCATATAGAATTCATAACTGTATAGAGATAAGCTTTAATAATTTCTGACTATCCTATACTCTACAAAAAAATTTGCCTTCAATGAACACATTTAAGAATACTCTGGTAAATAAGAAAACGTGATAAGCCTTACATTTTATTTTAGAACACAAATAGATCTTATTCGTATTTCTGCCTATCTAGGCTGGCGAGGTAACGAACTCTAGCTGCGAGGCTCAAAGCGAGCTCCGACTTTATTTGACTAAACTCTACAAAGAACTGTAGGTACATTCCTGTGTAGAGCCCGCTACAATGTTCTTGCAGTGAGTATACTTTAAAGGCTTTATGGCTATCTTCTCCGTTTAGAGCTTAGATGTTTAAGTAAATGTTTTCGCGGAGGCGCTTTTTTCATAAACGTATTTTTTCATTATTGTAATATTGATATTTTTGTATACACTCCGTACATATTAAATGTACAATGTATGCGCATATGTTATTTTGAAACTTGTGATTGCATTACTATTGTTTAAATGTATGATGCTTGTTAGCGACTAACATATCATTTGCTTATTGTATGAGACCTTTATATCGTTGACGAGGTGAAATGATGATAATGTGAACATTTTATTAATACATCTGTATAATTAAATTGACACGATATCTTTCCACGATGGTTATTTATTGTTACTTCCTTAAATCCTACTGTAATCTACCATTAACACCTACTTATAATTTTTTTTTTATTGTTTTTACATTGTTGAATTCACATTCTAAGACATTGATATTAAATAAAAATATCTATACTTAATTAAATTTAACGTTAATCATTTTATGTAACGTTAATACTTTTTTTTTAATTTAACCCTGTTGCTTAATTTATTGCACCCATAAATCGGCCAACACTGGTTTTGTTATTTTTGAATGACAGTTTTTACGTTGTCGGTTCAACAAAGTTTCATTGTCAATATATTAGTTTCTTTCTAACCTGTCACATTGGGGTATAGTTCTGCAACATACGAATTAAGTGGAGTACACACTGTACGCTCTCAGTTGGGCAATGAGGCGGAAAGTGTGCCGGTGTGAGGTGTGAGGCTGCGTCTGGACGTAATGGTACGTCCATTATGTCGTGCCTGCCTCACAACAGCCTTGTGCGCTGTTGATCGAACTTATCCACTTACCTACACAAATAATGTTTCATACTCTTCGTTACACACATTTGTTAAATCACGTTAATCCCATTATACATAGGTTCTGATTAATTCTGAAAGTCAAAATCATGGAAAGATATCATAGAAACGTATATATAGAATAACATTGAAAGATTTTTACAATACAACGTATCCTCATTGTACACGCGGGATACATACAAACAATAAAATGTAAACGTACACTTCGGAACTATTGTCTGTTTTATCGTACATTGATCTGTTCCAAACAAGATGTCTTCCATACAATAATGAAATACACTCATCACACATATATGTAACCTGTGTGAGAATTGAACCCACAACTGAGCCGAGGTCAGCAGTTAGGCCAGCAGTTCACAAACCACTGGACCAAGGCCCATTCAATAACAAACCACTAATGAACTCAAAGATCCAGTATCCTTCAGATCCTTTTGGAACTCAGCTAGAGACACCCGTATCTAAATAATTGAGAATTATTCCGTCCACTCCGCATCGAGTCCATCTTTCGAACATCACTGATTTAATATCCGGAAAATAACAACGTGGCTTTGTCAAAATCAAATTGTTCAATTTCGTTTTCGCAATCTCAATTTCCACTTTAACTAACATGTCCCTCAAAGCATAACTAGCTTCTGCCTGCGGTTGCGCTCGCGTGCGCCCAGTAAAGAAACACGTCGACTTTGATCGACGGCCAGGAAATTGCATAGGACTTACTATAGTACGTTTATGAATGGTTCCCAAACTATAGTTTGCACGCCGGAACAGTTTATTAATACTGATTTATTGTATCATCGCGACAGATTTTTTATGGAACAGATAGTAAGCAGCAAGTAGGTACTAAATATCTTTACCATGACAGACTTGAATTTTTTCTTCTGCATTGATTACTCTCTTCATACACGTCTGACCACGTGTTGATTTCTACATACGCAGTTCTTTTAGTAAGCATCACATGGTTTCATTTAGTCATTACCAGACATTACTAAATTATGTTAATATTGACAGTTAATAGAAATTAGCTGTACATGACCTGTCTTCGACGAGCGGACAGGACGCGATGGCGCTCGTTGGGGGAGGCCTATGTCCAGCAGTGGACTGACATAAGCTGCTGATGACTGCACATTTTCATATAATGATACTAATCAAAACTTCCCAACGTTCGCCAACTCATGAATATTTCCGTTTTCGTTTTACTGCGTCCGTCTAACGCGAGCGTTTTCAATAAGGCGTCCCATTCGCGGGAGTTTCATATCCAAATTTATGGGTGCGCCCGGTTAATAAAGCCAAAGTAATTTATCTACTCGGATCCGGATCCTGTGGAGATCGTCAAATGCTCCTTTTTTATTATGTTTCCTTGTAACATAACGCGGTTATATGTAAAAAGTTGGTATCCTGCGTGTTTTTAGTTTCGAAAGCCAATTTATAGCCTGCGAATCACAAATTTTCTTAAATAAAATAAATAATATATAATAATATTAATCTTTATTTACCTTCAATATCAAAGTTAACAATTTGGAACTATCAACTGTACACTTAAAATAAATTTAAGTTTTAGTAAGTTGCTTACGTGAAAAAAAAAATTAATTATATGATAAATTTATGACTGTTACAATATAACATAAATAAACACACTTTTTATAACAACAGCAAGTAATTAAAATCGAAAGAACAAGGGAAGATAATTAAAAAACGAAGAAAGACGTTATTCTAAGCAAAATTTAAATATGCAAACGCATTTTCAATATGTTTACAATATTAGGAGTTCCTATGATGTCTAATACCTACTTAAAACCTGCAGCTGGATACAAACCGCAGCTGGCTCAGGAAGTACATCTCGTCACGATAAAAGAAAAACGGTGGGAAATAATGCATAGTATCTATAGCTGGAACAGCGTTACTGCAATTACTTATATGAATAAAATTGATTATTCTTTGTTTCAAATAGCTTATTTAAAAAAATAATATAACACCTATCTGTACAGTTATTTTCCCTTTATGGCAGAAAAATGTCAGCAAAAGATATGCAAATCTATTCATGACAGCAATATCGCAATCATGTGAGTAAATAATTATTGTTCCATATTTAAAATGACGTCGTTTTTGTATTTATTTGCGTTTTTGCATTTATGCACTTATGCAATTATTACTCGTATGTGACAGCTACTTATATTTATTTTCAGCTCCGCTTGTAATTGTTTCATTTCAAAACAGACAAAAACTTTGTGCATAACCAACGTTATATAATATAATCTTTAAACTGAAACCGTTACAGCCATTCTTTTTTTTAATTCAGAAAAATACATTTGCAACGTAATCGATAGGATACCTCTTTCTGGGAATACTTTTTTATTTCTTTTTTTGTATCTGGCACCGAACGCTAGTTTTATTTTTTATAAATCCCAGCACTGATATAATTGAAACGAGTCAGCATATATGCATGTATGTATATTCATATTATATGACGAAACCCCGAGGAAAACAACGCATCGCATTTCTGTTCAATCGAATATGATTTAAGACAGAGAAGACAAGCGAAAACAGTAGATTCAACCATTGTTATAAAGAAATAATACATGGAACAATATTGTCACGCCTACTTCCAATAGATTTAAACAGAAACTGAATTTCCACAAGATACGATCTTTGTAAACTTTCGCCTCTTCTACACTCATTATACTCGTCATACAAATTCGTCTGATAAAAGAGCTTTTGGCTCGGCCTTCTTTAAAAAAAAGTCACAATATTATTATTAATCTAATGAAATGTATACTAATCACGCTCATTTCATATAGAGGTGAGCAGAGGCAATCATAATAATGAAACATACAGTCACAATTGTTGCCACTACAATATGATATGGGGTTTTAGAAAAAGAGGTAACAAGAGCTAACAGTCCTTCAAGACTCGCAACGCTTATGTAACGCCTCTGATGTTCCGAATATTTACAGGCGAGAGTGACCAGTTACTTGTTGGTAGCGGTCACCTGTTGGTGGCCCGGTTGTCTGTCAGTCTGCGTAACAAAAAACTAGGGTAGATTTTATCTCACCAGCTGCTTACCAACCGCTGCCGCTCCCAACTTCCGCCAGCACAGAGCAACTGGAGCGTGTAATCAGGGTCTTTGTTCGATGATCGCGTCTCCCGCGGGCTGTTTGGGAAATCATCGCTAATTGTCCAATTTTTCAATCATTTTCAACAGTTTGAAGCAGACGTTTTAAACGATTAAAATTATTTTCATTTTTACTTTTTACTTATATATTAAATTAATTTGATGGAATATTTTGTGAATGTCTCGTTGTACGAGTACTGATTGAGAAAACCTGGGTTCGAATCTCTGGTCGGCTACTATTGAACTATTGGATTTTCCTAACAGAAATTTCTAGTAGTAACTCATAGTCTGGATCTGTGCCCGGTGTATGGCAATAGGCTCACCACCATGGAATTTAAACGTAACTGGTAAAACATGGAGTTGTACTACACGCCTCCGTCTACCCCTTCGGGGATGACAGGCGTGATATTACATATTTCCTTCACAAACTTATGTATACAGACAGGACAATCCATTACTGTGTGAAGTAAAAATTAAATTACATCCCGTATTAGCGGTATGTTTCTGGTTCCCATTCTTCCCGGGCTCTAATGCACAAAGTGCTGGAGCAAGCTAAAAGGGAACAGCTGTTTGTTGCTCCGCAGGCACAAAGGAACTTGCCACCTGGATTTATAACTGTTAGCGTCTTGTACAGTCGTGCGGATCATACTTATCAAATTATTAATATACCACCGAGACAGATTTCTTGGAGGGTAGACAGAGAGCACCGAGTGTCAAATATCTCTGTCGTTACAAACAGACGTACTTCTACATTGCTTAATAATAATAATTGTCTGTAATTGCCCCATGCAAAGATATTAATTTGTTAACATGAGGCATTGGTCTCGTGCAGTGCATTAAATTGAAAGAATCATTAAATAAGTATATAATATTGAGGACGCACTTTGATAACCTTTGATTTTCAAACACAAAGTAGAGGCTCTTACGTTTAAACATAAAAACCTTAAAAGTTTTCAATTATAAAAACAAAACGAATTACGGTTGAATTTTGACCAGCGCTCAAACACTAGTTAGTATCATATTATAGACAGTCACCGAGATGATCAAATATTACGAAAGCAGTTTTGTTGCGGACTGTCCACGTAACTTCCATTTTTAGCCATGAGCTCGCGGCTACTGTAACAATAACGGCAGTATCATAAACAAACGCGTCTCAATACACGTGTCTATTTTCGTTTCCGTCAGAAGCGACCGCTTTCGGAAACAAAATGGTCTATTATTTATCATACATATATATTTTGTATATATGCGTAAACTGAAATACCGTACGTATTTATAACTATATTTCGAGACAAGATAGTTATGTGATGTGTTTATGAACAATGCCCTGTCAAAGACAATTACGCTTCTATTCGGGCGACACTGCTGCCCTCTACGCGACAGTGCTGCTATCTGTTAAATAACAATGATTACACTACCCACAACAACGGACACTCGAGCGGGGAAGATAACTCTATATGAATCAAACTGTGTGCGTTAGCGCGTGCGCGTGTGTGTGTATTTGTGTATATATGCACGTATGAAACACGTATATACGTATGAAACTTTTAATTATATTACTTATTTGCATATTATTTATTTGTAAAGTACTTATAAGGTGCGTGTTTTCTGCCATTAATATGTATTATAAAAAATATTGTACTAATACTAATATAATAACGTAATTAATAACCTTAGCTGAAATAAAAACAAACAGTGGTGGTAAATAAAAGGATTAGTGGGTAGTTCAACAATCTAATAGCAGTTGAAGCACGCGAAGGATTCAAAATTTGTATTTCAGACACGAATCACATTCAACTGGCTTCGACCTGACACTAGAGCGATAGAGATCGACACTCTCAAAGAGTGTCTCTAGAGTCATCTACAGATTTCTATGAATTATAGTTAGCCAGCACAAAACTTTACGAACGAAAATAATACGATCAGCTCAGTTAGACCTGAAGTAAAATCTTTTCAATTTTACTAAAGCTGCATTTTAAAATAAAAATAACATGAAAACAAAACATTTAATCAGTTGTTTTGCGACTAAAAAAGGCATTTTCTTTACACATATTGAATTCATTTTTTTTTTCAAATTATAGTATTCTATAAATAAAATAACTAAATGTAATATCAAGAAAATCTAGTCAGAGCAATCGCAATAAAAATTGACTCGTCATTACAAAAAAAATCGTGCATGTATATTTGGCGGGAAGTCCTACATATAACACGTGAATATTATGGACAAAAATCCATTACAAGGCTACCAACCTAAGCCAACTAGAATTAGACATTATGTGTATCGTTTTTGTCCAAATCAATACAAACAGCCTTCCACGCAGACTGATGTTAAATAGAGGAACCATTAGTAACCCAACAAGGCTCTCGTTTATTTATTTAGGACCTAACAATATAAATACAGCAAGACATAATCGTTACAGATACTCGTAAATCTTTTTAGCCGCGCTCACCGGCAGCTCTGCCAACATAAAAGAACGCTTCTATATTCGAACAATGAAATGACGAAAGCATTCGTATTATCAATGAACATAAAGTATAATTAGTTGGTGCCATTTTTTTATTTAGATCAGATATATTTTTAAGGTGTGTGGATTCTGCTAACCTCCATTTGGCCAGTGGTGATTAATTTATCCTTATTCCATTGTGAAAATACACTTTTATCTACATTTTAATGTAGAAAGCAAAGTAGTGAATGTATTTTACAAATAAGGAAACCATTTAGGAAACTTAATATCTTAACATTAGATCTTGGAACCTTGATGCCAGAACTTTCGATCCGCAGTACTTTACAGCATAAAGTTATTAAGCTAAGTTTTATCTTTCCGTTGAATTTATCTTTGCCTCAGGGTCTCAACCGCGTAAATCTTTCTGACGCGTTACACTAGCACAGAAGTAGCGAGGACTGCATTTTTCGTATTGAGGGTATTAGGTACGATCGCTTTTGCTGGTGAAATTGCACCAGATTCGTTTATACCGTCGTCTTTGTTCGTTTGAGCATCTTGAAACTGCTTGCTTGATCTGCGTAGTTAAGATACGGGTGAAGAGATTTTATTTAAAAATTGAGTTTTTCTCACCTCCGTCTGTTCTTTATCAATGACATAAGCTTTTTTCTATCGAACTACGAATTGTTGGAGTGTACCTTAATTATTTCTTTTTCCTCATTTCTTTTGGTTAATGTATGTTTTTGTCTGCCAATTCACACACGACCTACGTAGCAAACGTGAGGAGACACGTGTCCAACAGTGAAACAACATGAGGGTTCTATTTTTATTTATGTACATATATATTATCTTTATTTTCTGTATTAACACCCTATTGCCATAGTTTTCCCTTATCTAGATTTTCGTTCGAGCATTGTACAACGATTTATATTTAAATTTAATTAGTCTCATTTAAAAGTAAGGCTCTATAGAGAAGCATAATCAGTGCATTATTGCTCTCCGATCACAAAACCAATATATTCTTCTTACCCTCTCTTTATACAATTTTGCAACGACATTATACAAGTTCCAGGTGACGCCACAATCGCTGATACGAAATGCTCTAATACTGAAATAAACAAACTAAGACAAAAAACACATATTTACACCTATATAACCAGTGTTTTGTCCCCAAGTTTGACCTTGGAAATATCGCTACGGTTAAAAACCGCGGGGAGAGGATTCCGAATTATTAAAAACAATAAGGATATAGTCTTATATTTTTACTATTAAATTTTACAATGGATTTTATTACTATAACACTAAGTAAATAACTAATCACAATGACTAATTAACTGACTGTAACTGAATATAATTACAAGTATAACAACAAGAATTGGCCTTAACGCAAGAATAGTACGTCTACGCGGTAAACTACATTCGTCGCAGCCTAACGCCTGAACAAGTAGAGTAGATTTTGTAGCATAACATTCCAATTTAACATTCCAACGGCTTATCACCCAACATTCCAATGAAATATCGCTCGACGGCAGCGAGTGCTGCCACATGTCGATGTTTATGTTAAAAATACTATACTTTGCTAAGTAATGGTAAAAGTTTCGGAGGAACATGCAGGCAGACATTATACTGAAGAAGAAGACTTAGGTCTTTGTCGGCAGAAGTAGCACAGCAACGTGAAACACAAACCTTGTCCAAGGTGTGTATTCAAGTCAATGTCCAGCAAACTTTTACGTCACAGCTGTAGCTTTCACATATTTCAACCGAATTCCAAATAAAACGGCAACGTCTTGGCTATTTGAAACCATCTCAACCTTTTATCTAATACCCATTCACTTAATTATACCTATCCATTCAATACTGTCAATAAAAATAAGGAAAGAAATATATAAACCAATTCGCAAAGGAAACCGCCGAAAGGAAAAGCTACCAAATCCCTTTTTTTTCTAATAAAACGGGGAGTCTTTCTAAACCTCACCACTCTGTCCCTGTATCCCGAACTGAGTAAAAAATCTTATACGGCCCCCGATGAAATCCCTTCGGTTTTACGCGAATTTATGTACACACACAAGGGCAAGAAAAGGAGAATATTGACGTATATGGAAATGGCACAAACAAGGGTTAAGAGAAGTATTCCAATCTCGTGCAGATCGCTAAATGCCCAGAGAGCCGCCCTCGCCGCGGAGCTAGCCGATTCATTTCCTCGTCTTAATTGTGTGGGAACACTTGCAGCGGAAATAGTTTATCTTTGTCTATCTATATCGTATCTTGTTTCATTCCCGATTCATATAATCAGGGCTCATTCAAGTCAAATGTAAATATTATAGCTAAACCTGAACCTAAAACGGATACCTGAAGAAAATATTAGATCGGAAAGTTTTCCAAACAGGAGTACCTAAAAATGTTTAAGATTGAAGGATACAATTGCGAAAGATTTGCTCCGAGCAGATCCAAGTATATCTTGAAGGATAGCAACAGATTTGTCTGCTATCAGGAAAAACTTTGCTGTTTTAGCCACACATGTGTTGAACACTAGACTGTTTGACAATTTCACGTAATTCGGGTCTATCCATTCTTGCATTCGTCTACTGAAAATTAGAACAATGTATTTTAATGTTGTTGATAAATTCAGGTGTTCAGGGAATAAATAGGAGACCAAAGAGGTCAGATAGACCAATTCATGGCAAGTATGGTCTCCGGAACCAGCGTGCTTTTAATAAAAGACTGATGATTGTAGTAACTGCACGTCAAGTCTGTAAAGATGTGGAAATTTGGCACACAGTATTCTCTACCAACCGCATAATGAACCTGGCATGTCGATATAATAAATCATTTTTTATTTTTGTACTTGAATAGCATATCATAATAAGTAAAATAAAAATAATCCATTTTTAATATATTCCGCGCCCGCCCGCTCTTCGACCGCGCATCATTTGGAAACCTTCAATTTCCTCCAACAGTATATGATATTGAATTGGTTCGAACAGACATAATAGAACATTTATTTCATGTGTGAAATACTAGTCAGATATACATTATACCGATGTTTATTGTGCCGGTTGTAGAGGGGATTCGCGTCGCGCTCGTTTTGACATCTTTTTTTGTTATTTCTTTTATTTATTATAAGTAATTTTTCCATCTCAGTGTACTTAGCTTTTCTTTTGGTATAAGACGTCACCCGTACGAATACAAATTAGTGTAAGTGACGTCCTTTAGAAACAGAAAGGCCTAGTACACTGAGTTGGAAAAATTACTAATATACAAGACTTTTTAATTTGAATATACCGATTGTAGATATTAATGATTTTAATGTTATTACAATATCTATATAAATAAACTGACAGCCTCGTTGGTCGAGCGGTTGCAAGCGCGACTGCCGATCGGGAGGTCCTGCGTTCAAAACCCAGGTCAGATGCTATTGGATTATTCTAATTTTGAATTTCTACTAGTGACTCGGAGTCTGGAATTGTGTCCGGTGTAAGGTAATAGGCTCACCACCTATTCCATTCCTCTGCCTACCCCTTCGGGGATTACAGGCTTGATATTACGTTTATTTAAATAAAGATGATAGAGGTCTATCGTTGTGTGCACATCAGTCAAACTACAGGATAGATTTCGTTTATTTGTTTTTATTTTTACTTCTTAGACACTTGTTTCCTATCTTTAAAAAATTATAACGATGGCATCACTCAATGCACTGCTATTAAAGTTGTATGAAACAATTTTTAGCGATTTTTTTATGATTAGCAAAGTATATTCAGACCTTTAATATTTTTGATTTCTTTTTAGTACCTGCATTAAATATATAGTTTATGTCATAAACGACGCAGACGAAACCGCGAGTATTGGCCATGTCATTATTACGTTCAATTTTAAAAATATCACGACTCTATTAATACTTTTTTAAAATTACTATAAACATCGGCTAACTAAAGTAGTTACGTTTAAAAGAGAAAATTAATAAAACCATTTAATTATTCACTTTGAACCACGAACAGGGAATACCGGTCCCAATTAATTCCACGTTCAAACTTTGCCATAAATAATGAAGATCGTAAAATTCCCTCAAAGTTAGTATTTTGCGAAATATCCGAAGTATTTTAGATGTATCTCATCATTAAGATGGGAACTTTTATACAGTTGAAGCGGCTAATCGAAATACATTATAATTGTGTGTTGCAAAGTAAATGTTTATTATTGTTGTATCGTCACTCCAGGTTACTTGCAGGGTAGGCAAACATCACCGAATAAGAAATGTTTCTATACTTACAGATGTAACGTGCCTTTTCTACATTCATTTCTACTTTGATACACGCTCGCCAGTTTCAGACATATCAAACGTACCGTCGACCAGTAGGTATCTGACGAATTTTGAGGTCATAGGTAAATTTAGATACATCATCATCATCATCATTATCAGCCTACTCCCGTCCACTGCTGGACATAGGCCTCTCCAATTTAGGATACCCTCGGTAAAAAAATTTAAAAGTA
>DWME01004153.1:0-16799 GCA_018244795.1 Parelbella ahira ahira
AGCTGAAGTGGCAGTGGGCTGGTCACATCTGTCGCAGAACCGATAGCCGCTGGAGTAGACGTGTTCTGGAGTGGAGATCTCGACTTGGCAAACGTAGCGCCCTCTAGTTAGGTGGAGTGACGATATACGCAAAGTGGCTGCCAGTGGTTGGATGCGGAGAGCTAAAGACCGAGCTCAGTGGCGTGCCATTGGAGAGGCCTATGGCCAGCAGTGGATGGGAGTAGGCTGATAATTCTAATATATGTATGTATATATGTATTTTCTACAAGGAATATCTCAAAACAAACCAGTGATCGTTACATCCAGCTGTAGCTAAGGCGGCTTTAATTTCGTTTAGATATTTCATATTTTAACATAAAAAATATCGTTTCCAAGTCGCTCACCGTCCGAATGGAACTGCTCAAACGTTATTTTTTATTTAATTTTTAACTTCCCTGTTTAATATCGTTCCCTCGGTTCTAATCGAATTAAAATTTCATCAGATGCCGAAAAATTTGTTACGCCTACATTACAGTTTCAGAGGCGGCCAGTGAATCTTTTTACCGCCGAGAAATGGAAGCGGCCAGTAAAAAAGATAACGATAAAAATTCATTACAAACAATTTCGAAAATTATGTAATTTCGGACTTAACGCGTTTTATATTTAACGTATAACATAACGCCTGTAATCGCCCAAGAGGTAGACAGAAGAGAATAGTACACTCCCACGTTTCACCAGTTACTAAGTCCCATAGAATAGGCTCACCAGAGCCTATTGCCATACACCGGGCACAGATCCAGACTCCGAGTCACCACTAGAAATTATAAATTAGAAAAATCCAATAGTATCCGACCTAGAATTTGAACCCAGGACCTCCCGATCAGCAATCGCGCTTGCAACCACCCGATCAATGAGGTATTTAACGTGTATATATTTAAATTCGGAAACACGAATGATAGGTACATAAATGATTCTACAATCTACTCGTATCTTCCACAACAACCACCAACAGAATATTGACAATACCCTTGTAAAATGGCCAAGATTGTGGGTACTACACTCCTCTGTCTACCCCTGCGAGGCAATATAGATATTATGATGTTATGTTATTTTTAAACACTCGCTAGTATTTGGTAAGTTACTTAAATGGGTTTCAAGATTTAAAAATGAATGTAAAATAAAGTACTTAACACTACTCTGTACGCTTTTTTATGTTATATTGCCAGATCTATCCCACATGCAGTATTCCCATGTTTTACTCCACCCAATTAACCAAAATTGTGATTAAATGCGTCTAAAATAATTACAGGTAAATCAAATAATTTATCGATTTTAATGACTTAAACATCTACAACGCCTCATTTTAGTTTTATTATATCGTTAATTCGTTACGCCTTGTCTTTTACGGGGCCGCAGAGAGCATCGAACGCGAAGTAAGTACTCTATCCTTACAGATCTGATCTGTCTTCCTCATTCATCGCTCTCTTCATAGACCTTCTGTAATTGTTAAGGAAAACGTTATAAAGATATCTTGTAATTTGAGACATTATGCTGAACAATAGCCTTTTAAATACAGCTGAAGAATGGTTCTCACCTAAGCAATTTCGACTAATTGTTCGTTCATTAATATTTTCTAAATAGGAGCAAAGCTCGACCCTAGAGCTCTGGCGATTTGCCAAATTGGAATTTGGTGCTCAACAAAATTTAATGATCGTGTAGTGAAGGGAATTTTGTAGACGAATGTTGAATTAATTTTGGAAATAGTTTCTTATGCTAGTTTGGGTACACATTTTTAACGCTATCGGCATTACCTTTGACATCATGGGATGCAGATGACGATCTGCGAAAGACTGCAGGCAGATGCTAGATACGACAAGCAGAGGACAGGGCGCGATGGCGCTCATTGGGGGAGGCCTATGTCCAGCAGGGGAGTGAGATAGGCTGATGATGATGAATTTACTACTATGACAATGTATGTATGATGTAATCTATAGATATACATATACATATATACATACATTTTAAATTTTCAGTTTCATTTTATTACCAATGACTATCACGAATGGTATTCCACTGAGTGAATATGTAAAGGGTGTATCTATGGGGAGAGGATTGAGAGTGCGGACTCAGATATTCCACACCATGAGAGTGAAGATTTGAAGGGGAACATTTAACTTACGCTTGCCTAATGCATTTTATATAACATTTAAAAATATTAGCAAAGGCATTAAAATAATAAATAAGTACTTAATGTAATGTAATAGTATATATGTATGCACCATCCATCATATAAGTTAATTTATGTTATGATAATTAACTTACGTTCCAACGATGAATGTTTTATATAAATACATATAGAATGCTCTCCGTGCTCTCTGCATACACCGTAATGGACCTGGCGTGAAGATATGTAAGTATGTATGTACTTACATATAGAATAAAAAAGTTTCCAACAAACTTTCTAAAACTTCATGTACCAAAAAACAATAGGTATACAAAATTCAAGTTTTGGTTGAACATGCTTTTTGTTATTTTAATCACAGTCCCCGCTGAATTTGGCATATCGATTGACCTACTTATAAGTTAGGCCGACACATTTTATTGCGGCGTCTCTATGGCTTTCTGCGATCACCCGTGGAATGTCTTGTCCTCGAAGTTTTTTATTTGCCTTTCAATTTATTATACTTTTAACAATAATTATTCTTGTTATAAGAATTTTTATTTTGGTAAAATGTTAATCTTCAATATTATTTTAAGCGTAAAGTAAGCTACTTACAGTATTAGTGGGTATTATCACGCCTGTAATCCCAGAAGGGGTAGGCAGAGGGGTGTAATCCACCCCCACGTTTCATCAATTACGTTTAAGCACCATGAAATAGGTGGTGATCCAGACGCCGAGTCACTACTAGAAATTCTAAATTAGAATAATCCAATAACACCCGACTCGGATACAATGGAGCACATAACAAATACTTACCAAGAATTGTCTCAACATCCTTTGGGAAGATATAATTAGATTTTTCCCGCGCATTTCGCTAACATGTAGTAGGTAACTAGGTACAGAAGTAAAATATTACATTTTTAGTCTATTCTCAGAATTCCTTCTGATCATTTAAGGTGCACTTCATATCATGGTAAATCTAAAAAAAATATGGTATTCATTACTTAATTAAAGCTTTCGCTATTTAAACTGACGCATAATGCATAAAATTTATGTGTTTTTTCCCTCAATAAACAATATGAACTACACCTTCTACTAATAAATTTGACAGCAAATTTTCAATTTAGCTAAGCACATATTTTGGGGGCACCTTTTAAATTAATTATCTCTCAAACGCTTACGGTTCTCTGAATAATATTTACACTTTGGTTGTCCATCATAACCGTACCCGAATTTTAATCCTTTGTATACCTACTTGACAAATTTTGAAGAGCGGACATACTTGCTAAATTCAAAGCGATAAAACAACAAAGATTTTTGGAAATAACGGTTAATGAACTCCACTTCAATGGGTTGTTAATGTCGAAGTTTGATACGCAATGAAAAGTGTTGAATCGCTAAGTTATACTCGCTACTAACTTTCTGGCTTATCGGGGGAACTTTCCGCCCGCCATTTAAATTCTTGTTCAAAATCCCAAGATTATTTTAACACATAATAAGAGCAATGGTTCTCTATTATCAAACTTACAATTAAAGACTTGAACTCCGGGCCTTTGAGATTTTACGAAGTTTTTTTGTATTTCGTTCGTTCATAACAATCTGTGAGATTGAGCTTCGATTGATAAGGGTTATTCTTGAACCTTACAAGCTTCTACGCGAGACAGTTATTTACACACATCGTACTGTGGCACGTCAAACATTCCGACAGTTATCTTGCAGCAACACAGTCTGTAGCGCACAATTTTCATCAAAAAACATATCAAAAGTCCGTTCCAATCGGCTAAGCTCCACCATTAGTTTGAATTACTAATCTCTGATCACATCCATGTTTGGGACAATTGGAAAACTATTTCTTTGTCGGTTCGTAGATTACACATGTAGAACCATGTGGATCGGGTTGCAAGTGCGACTGCTGATCAAGAGGCGCTGCGTTTGATTCCTGGGTAAGGTAGGTACTATTGGATTGGAGTTTCGATCTGTGCCCGGTGTTTGGCAACGGGCGGACCAAATGTTCCATAATGTTAAGTAAAAATAGTGATGAAACTTGAGTGTCCTATACTCCTGTCAATCCCTTTGTGGATTACGGATGAAATGATGTGTTATGTTATGCGTTATGAAATAAGTCGTAATAAATGCTTAAAGTCAGATCACATAGTAATTACAAATAAATTAATCTAAAGGTGCTGCATAATATTATACAATAAAGCGGACATTATACCTTCTATATATTAGCTTATAGGTTCTAAAATTAATGTACGTGAATTCCATAGATCTCACCTGGCCCCTTCATAAGCTTTAAAGGCAGGCATTCACTATCTCTGCAACCCCGCCCAACATCCTTGGAGACGACCCAAAATACAAAACGCAAGCTCAGTTAATCCCCAGTTTGAAACTTGGATTAATGGACATAAACAAAGGTTGCAACCCCCAATGGTGAAGGGAATCTAGTTTATAAGTTATATGAACATGACAAAACATTTTTTGTTTTCTATTATAGCTTTTAAATATTGAATTATTTATAAGCCATAATAATTCAGTAAAAAATTCGGTCCATTACTTTCTGATGTAAGTCCGCCTACAGATGTAAGTCATCCTTATACTCAACGCGGCCTCATTCTTTTGGCATTTCAAATGACTGCCATTAAGTTTTTCATTGACTTAATTACGAACATTACCGTCCCCACAAATTGCTGGAATAAATTACATTTTATCTTCAAATTCAGCGATGAGAAATAATAACAACACTAGGACTTTTCTTTAACATTTATTTGTACATAATAAATCTATTAAAGAAGCTAGCTAAAACATAATACCACTGGATACATACGTATACATTTAGATATATTTAAAAGATATTACAATTTTTCTAAGCACGATCAATATACGAAGATTAAGATCAAAAGTAATTATAGTTTAATAAGGAATATAAAATTACTTAATTCGTCTAACATTCGGGAGGGTGAGCTTTTAAAACATCTTTTTAAAAGGGGAAAAAATTGAAAAATCTTACGATTTTTTTACATTTAACGCTTAAAATTCAACAGCAAAAGTAATTAATACCAAACTCACCCCCCGTTTAGACATTTTGATACAATTTGACAAATATTATATAGTGCAATAAAATTATAAAGAAATTAGATTACATTTAATTCCGAATATTTGGGGAGCACGTGGACAAGTAAACGATATAGCAATACCAACACTATATCCATTCTCACAATTGTCATATTAAAAAAAATATATTTAACATTTAAATTATTAATTGGTGTCACAGTTGCACTGAGATCAGTTTATAATAAATATTAATGTTCACTGAATTGTTAATTGATCTGATTTTATTTATAAAGTCGACTACAAATAAACTCCAATAAAATATATACTCGACGATAGTAAATAAAGTTTTGGTTATGGAAAAGTAAATTGCAATTGTCTTTTCTCGGTGCTAAGAGTCTATGTCATTCCATACACAATAAAAAAATACCATAAAAGATTTTTTTAATTGTAAGCCTGTATTATATAAGTACATACTTACTTTAACATTGCTGCAGCAATACTTTTAAAATATTTTATGACATTTGTCATATTAATAAGAGTTAAAAAAAACAGATACAAAACGTATATCTTTGAGTCGTAAAACTGCAAAAACTGGAAACACTGTTGAAATAAAAAAAAAATTTTTTTTTAAATTATTGTATGCCATCTTTTACTCTATGTATACTTCCTCTTTTTAAACTGCCTCTCCGACTAGCGGAGGTTAGCTGTCAAACCCGCAAACTTCCCTCAGTCCTGCGCAAGGTTCAGTTCGGCAGCTTTCACTATCCCTGTCCACTCTCTAATGCGTTGTAACCAGGATTACTATATATATATATATATACGTTGCTTAAATAATTATAAGCGCGTAAATAAAGATTCCTTAATAAGGACCCGTACACATTTTCTCAGTGCTTTGTAATAAATTCCGTTTATTCTTTCATCTGAGAATATTAATACATTTTTAATGATCGTCCAGTCTATGCAAAATAATTGAACCCTTTTGAGTTTTCATATTATAATACAGAATACTAGATTCAGTATAGGAGTTTATACTACTAAGAGAACATTAGGTCTATATCAATAAAAATGACCTAAAAGTAACTTCCTTAAACAAGGAATAAAAAGACAAAAATTCGGCTAAACAAATTTTAAAACCTAAGATTTTCAAATTTGGAATCTGATTAAAACTTTGCCATTTCTGCGCACGATTGTACATTCCTAACTTCACCTGGCCATGTCTTAAGTAATATTTCAAATATTTAAACGATACCTATTCGAAGATTATTTTTTTTTCAATTTAAAATAGTAATATAATAATATGATAAAATAAGATTACGTTTTCAAATAGTAAATATTGTAACTATAAAATTTTAAAGCTTAAATTAATTGTATTACTAATGTTCTCAAAGCGTAACTTTATTTCAACAATCAACATCATACACATGAATCTTTCATATTAATATCATCAATATGAAATATTTATTGCACTATTGGCACTAAATTGTTGATTAAAATTGACCGAAACATGCAAAATATATAAAAAAATATGTAATTTAATAGACTCAATGCGTAAACTACAACACAGCGACCATAAATACCTACCTACATTTTTTTTTCATTTAAATTAAAATAGCCTTTAATAACATCTATCACTGACATCCATAAATGCTGAACACGCAAGAAGCCAAAAACACTTCTATTACACCAACACGGACAATGTATACATTAAAAACTAACATTAAATTTAGGAGAACAAGAGTACGGCTACAGGAAGACCTGGCAAACTATATACCATCAAGCGAAAAAGAAAACAAACTAAATCACACGCGGGTAACAAACTACTAAGTAAGGTTATAGGTATGTATTGCGCTGCGACGTCTGGAAGCGCTTGGGATTTCACATAATTGCATCGACAATTATTATAATTAGACACAATGAAATCACACAGGCACGCACACACACACGCAACACGTGCCAGCACACGTACGCACATAGACTAGGTGCACGGATATAGGGCGGTAAATAAGGCGGGCATTTACTAAAACAAAGCGAATAACACAAAACAAACCATATCGGATAAGTGCATCACGTCAATAATTATAGACAAAACGTACCCACTACGTATTCATATATTTTTCGTTTCTTTTTTTATATTTATTTAATTTTTTTCATTTTCAATTCTTGTATATTCTAAAAAATGCTCACTATTTTACAGTTCACTAGATGCGGTGAGTATCGGAACGCTCCCACGCGCGAACTGTCCGCCCGTTTGAGTATTCCGAGTCTCGACGGGCCACGGCCGCGGTACATCTTACACTATTTAAATAACAGGTACCAGCTGACATGAATTACGCACTTTCAGCAAAGAAAAATATGTCAAAACACTACTAACATTTTTTTCGACTTGCGACTAGTGAAATCAACTCTACTTGACCATTAATCGTTTAGTTGTTTTAATTAGTATCGTTCGTCTCAACCCTTTCGATTAGTTCGTCCACGAATGCACTATGTTTTAGTATCACACCCCATGTTCGAGACACCTTGATGTTTCTTTTACGGGACCCACGATAGTTGTACGACTTTCGCATGTCGTCATATAACCAGTATATGGAATGGAAAGTTCTAGTAAGATGTGTCTAACAAATATCGATTTCCAAGTGTACACGTTACATTTTATCATTGAAAAAAATGCCATTAAAATGATATTAAACAACCAATTTTTAAATTTAAAAAAATTAATTCGTTAATTTTCAGTTATTCCTTTACGAATATGTATTAATGTAGAAACAAGGATATGTAAAAAATAATCTGATAGAGACGTGACCTTTTAGCAACACAAAATACTCACACAGATAAGACATATACAGTAAAATGTCACATTTATATAATCATTATGAGTTTTAAATATAATAGTATTTCATTCAAGAAACATCATAATGAACATAATCCGCTCCTATTACATATGTTTTACGATACATTCAATATAAATGAATTATAAAAAATACAAATTAGGTATAGACTTAAAAATATCCGCACATCTAACCATACATATATCACAGACATTAACTAACATCACGCCTCTACGGAGTGTATCCAGACCTGGCTACTGAAGGCTTCTACACAACAACACTGTCGCAAAACAAATATCGTAAGGAAACCAATCCTATGGCAATATTAATTGTTTGTGATAAACAAATCAAAATCTGAAATTAATTTATACTTTATTCCCTTAACTGAAACTGCCCAAATTAATCCTTTTCATTCTTCTACTAATCTCTTCTATTTCTTAAAAACAGTATGAGAAAAGAAAGAACAAAATACTAGTATACATATTATTGACATTACCAGGTCTTATCAACATCGCCATGTTTCTCTTTCAGTGTTGCCATGTAATAAAAGCACAGTACCAAAGCCTGGATCCACGATAATCAATAGAACAGAGTTAAACAAGTTTGGAGTATGCAGTTCGTTGTGTAGTGGTTGACAATGGTATCGAGAGTTGACATACTGTGACGTGTCAGTTCGAGGTGTCGGGGGCTACTCCTCGGCGCCAGCGTCCTCACTGATTGTCTCGCCCGCTTTCTCTTGGGAAATGTTTTGACCTGCCAATGTTTAATATTGTATATTATACTCATTTTCTTCAGCATGTTTTTTATCTATTAATATTCCCTGTGCACAACATTGTTAAATAAATATTTAACACCATTACCGATTGACTGTTGGCAGCACTGTTAAATGAGTATTGTGGTGCCTCGTGGAGTAAGACAGAAGTTGAAAAGTTGTGTGTACAGTAAAAATTTTTGATTTACGCTATTGATTCATAAAAAAATATTATGGGTTTATTGAAAGTGAAAAAAGAGGGTGTACTTATCTAAATATATATAAAATGAAGAATTTAATGTTTTATTCATAAAAGAAGAAACTGACTTATCAACCAAGGAACGACCAAAACTGCTGAGCCTGGAAATACATATAAAATTTGACACAAATGCTCCTTAAATGACGTAAACTAGCTTTAAGACTTCTACCTCTGAATGGATAAAACAGAGGTATAAATTTTCTATGAAACATATTTACTCATGAAAGTAAATATATGAATGTTATTAAAAAATATTTGCTCACCCTTTTTCGCTGATGAAAGTATGCACTTCTTGCAGCTTATGAAGAAAAAGGAGACACGTTAGAATTAGGCGTTGAAGGCATCAGGTCCATGGTCTTGCACACCCAGCCCGCAATATCCACCTTCTCCGCTTCAGCCTTGCGAATCCAATCGTGATTCTGCAATTTTATTATGTAAATTTATTTTATACATACAAAGAATATTAAACAATCCCATATATATGTACATATTATGCAGATCAGAATAGAATATTTCGTAGAATTGCCATAGTTCAGATAAAATTGTGCCAGCCATCAGAAGTTATCACAGGTATGCATGTGAATAAGCATCTTACAACTTGAAAATGCAGTTATACATAAATATTTCGACAATATTTTGACAGTTAGCGACAAAATAGCTCAATTTAACAGTATTCATAACATTATTCACTGTTCCATGGCTGTCACCGCTGCGACCGCATCAATTTTACTACTACACTATTAAATTTCGGCATCGGTCGCTCAGAAACAGGAGGCAATTGATCAATATATTTTTTTTAAAGGATACCCATAAATAGCGATTGACTTTTCTTATTCTCTATAAGAATACATACGCTCTCTAGCCTATAGTTAATTACAATTCATTTCCTAACCATAAGCGTCTTGAGATCCGCCCTCTCATCGGGGTTCTTCTTCAGGCAGCGGTCGACGAAATCTTTGAAGTCGTCGGAGAAGATCCCGGCGGGAAGCTTGGGCGGTGGTTCGTTGACGATGTAGTCGAGGAGTTCGAATATCGCCATCGGTCGAGGGGAGTTCGGTGCCTGCAGGAGTCACCAGAAACAAATCTAAATTAATGCACAAATTAGACAATGAGACAAGGGACATTTTAAAAACAAAATAAAATAAAGATTATTTACACATTTAATAAGTTACATTAAAATCATAGTTCTATTCCAACAAATATCTATCAAAGAGGTCCAAGAAGTTCAGATACAATTCATTTGCTACAAAATAAGCTTAACAATCATTTACAATTTTCTTACTATGATACTATCTTCCAAGTTCTATCTTCCACCCTTCATAAAACAAATCCACTGAATGCCTAATACTTGTTTTTATCACATTCATGATTAGTTCTTCATACAATATTCCAACACTGACCTGGCCAGGGGAGTGGTCCTCGTTCTGTCCACCAAAGATACCGGCCAACGTTTTGGCGTCGGGTGGCGGGATGGGGTACATGCCTATCGCCATTTCCACAAGCGACAGACCCAGCGACCAGATATCTGACTGCACTGAATAGTGAGTTCCTTGAAGACGTTCAGGCTTGAAAAGGAATATGATGGTTATGAACTGGTCATTCAAATTGTACATAATTATATTTCATTATAATTACAGTATAACATGTAAAGTTTGTTTCCAGAACTATAAATCAACTTATCACACTTACTAATTTAACTATATATACATATAATACGCAAAAATACAAACATGCAATTGATACATCATCATCAACAGCGTAAGGCCCTCCCCTTTGGAGATGCATATTGATACATGATGTATATTTAAATTTTAACATAACAGTATAAAATGTTATGATTGCTATAGAATTAGTGTAATTGGTAAGGTTTAATACTTACAGACATATAACTCCTAGTGCCCACAAATGAGTTGGCCATCGAGTCAATGAGCTGACCGGAGACTCCAAAGTCACATATCTTAATCTCTCCATTGCTGTTCACTAAGATATTCGAAGGCTTTACATCACGGTGCATGATTGCATGCTTATCCCTCAAGTAACTTAAACCCTTAAGCACAGCCGAGGTTATAGTACCTGTAAAGTAATTAGGATTCAATATTTTAAAAATTCTTAAAAGCTATGTTTTTTAAATATAAGGTTTTCTATTATAAAATACACTATCTTCAGTGGAAGGGTAAATTACGCAAAATACTGAACTGAAGTTTTTTGCAAATGTATACACACCTTATCAGCCTTCAAAGCAAAAAAAAAACAATTTAAAAAATTACTTAAATGTTTACCTAAAATTGACTCGGGAATCCTTCCAGCTTTCTTCAGTATTAGATCTAAGGATCCACCATCCATGTACTCCATGCAAATGGAAATTTCGCCATCACTGTAAAAGGCCCCGTAAAACCCGACAATATGGGCAAAATTGCACTCATGAAGGACTTTCAGTTCTCTGATGATTTGCTTCTTGATGGCTGGTTTCACCTCCAAATGGATCAACTTCCTTGCCATTATCAATCCAGTTGACTTATGACGAACTTTCATTACCACTCCACCATTCCCTTGACCTTTAAAAGAATTTAAATACAGAAATTATAAAAAAGGGAACCATAATATAACAACATAATTGTTTTTGTTGTAACTATCTACTGACATTTTTCTCAAACTCCAATATAACCAGAACCACATAATTTGGAAACTACACGTAATTTAAAACTCTGTGCCACTCAACTATGCGGCTTTCCAGATATCTTTAACATATATAACTGATACGGCTGTAAATGAAACTGTCATATCATTCACATTTCTCTCTCTCAACCTTTTATCATTTCACTTTTGAAACACAGGTTTCCTCTTAGAATGAAAGAGGCCACACCAGCCAATTATGGGTTAGCAGACTATACACACCTTGGGGAATTTTTTTAAACTCTAAGGTGTACAGGTTTCCTCACAATGCTTGCCTTTATTGTTATAGCAAGTCATATTGAACTTCAATTCACATTATTATATATTAACTATAAGGTATCTAATTTAGCAGAGAGCATGTCTTCAATATTTGCATGAGTAAAAGGGTAAGACAAAAGCAAATGAGTAGTGTTAGTTACTGTTAGTCAAGCACACACAGTGTTCATGAGTAATGTCTTCTTTTGTTCTGGCTCCTTAAAATGGGGTACACATGATATACTAATCTTATGAGTCATTCAACACATGACAAAATTATTTATCATCAAGCATGGCAAATGAAATTTATGATATCTGTACATATTTTTAAAACTGCCACTAGACCAACAGTTTAATTCAATAATCACTATGGGACATTACAAATTATATAACTCATTTGATATGTCACACTCTAGTAGAGAGTGTGACATGTCAAAAAAAACTATCTTTCAGAAAACAATTGAGAAATTTAATAATTATATATCTCAGATTATAATAGTTACATATTATAATAGTTATATATCACAGAATACTCTATAATTCAAACAATATTGTAATAGTCATATAATAATTATGATTTCAAACTTTCTGAACTGTTTTTTAAAAGACAATGTTTTTGAGATGTTACACTCTAGTCACAAATGAGTGATATAATCCTGTATGTAATAGGTAGATCTCAATGGCCTAAAGATACAGTATTGGTGTTAGTGCCCCACACATCATCATGGCATACCACAGGCAGGCTCTCTATTAATTTTAATATCTATACATTCTATGTTTATTATGTTAGTGTTATGTTTTATGTTGTTATTAATGACAACAGAAATTGTTACATGTTTTAAAGCTATGTTATTAAATTACACTTATGTAAAGACAAAATATAATCAAAAATACCTAATTCTCCCAGCTTCTCGAAATCATCATCACTGAGCTCTCCAATCTTCTCTTTTTGACATAGGAAGACTTCTATTCTACGTCTTTGTGTATCATCCATCTCAATCTGTTCAAGCCTTTCTGTCAGGGCCTCTATACTCGTCTTTGACTTCCCAGCTAAGCCCTGCCGCCTGATAATTTAAAACTATTTAGTGGTATGGAAACAAAAACAAGTAATTGAAATGTAGTAATTATTTGTTAATGATTGAAAGGTTCCCTGAATACACACAGACATATGTTAATACATTTTTACATGATATTGATTTGTCACTGCCTTATAAAACAATTACAATTCCATCATACATACATATAAACATATCATCACACCAAATTCCCTACAGGGTAGACAGTTCCATCTTTATTACATTTTACCTATTCCAGAACAAGAATATATTTACATGTATTCATTGTAACTAATTTGGTTGTGCCAGAAGAAACAGTCTTACTGATACACTGCTTAGTGGTACTGTGAAATCATAAATGTGAATAGAATACAGGCGAATTGAGAATCTTTTTTTGAAGTTAATTAATGAGGGTATAAAGATACCTCAATAGACAAATTAGACCATATCTTATTAATAATACACTCAGAAATACTACAATATTTTTTTGGAAAAATACTATTTCAATGTGAATTAAATACCAAGAAATATATATCATTATAAATAATAAAAATGGATACTAGATATTATCAGTATTCTCACAGTTATATATATTTCTATGAATATATATTATAAGTGCTTGTTCAGGAGTCAGTTCTGGGTGATGACAATAATTTTAATAATACAGTGGAAAATAATAGGAGGGTTAAAAGCCCTACACAAGGGTTGAAGGGAGTCTATATATCTTATATTCCAGATTGAAGTGAGGGAGGGGCTTGGGGCCTCACCCAATTTTTGGGAATGTTTTCCAAGAACTGTGGGAGGCTTGGAAACAGTCCCAATATCTGAATATAGAAGATGTTCTATCAACTAATTATCTTGATAGAAGCACCATTACTGTAGATTTTGACAAGAGAAATATCTATTTCTAGTTTTATAGTTTTTCAGTTGTAAGTTACAAATACAACAAATATAAAATATTGCTAATCATGTGATTTTAATTGCTCCATAGTGAGAAATATGCACGCATGTTACTTCAGCATGTAGACATATGCATCCATCTTTAAGCAGAACATTTCTCTTGTTATTATTAATCAGATCTGTTATGTACTGTGAATCAGATAATTGATTTGGAGTGTTCTAACTTAGTTGTTTAAATATAACAGTGCATAAAATTAGCAAAGACAACAACAGGGTTGCTATTAATGATCCATAGACAGAATTTCACTATTTTATATTTCTAAATATACATTGTAAAATGTTTTAGTTATAACACTATTTATTGTATTGTTTGCTTGTTAACTGAAAAGGTCTCATTCAAATATTCTAATTTTTCAATGATAATTTGCTTATCTGTTCTCTTATTGTTTGGAATTTTGTCTACAATTTTATTTGATCAATTTCAAAGATTGACAAAGATTATGTTGCATAACATTATTTAATGGGTTGGGTTTTTTTATCGGTTATATATATCTATAATTGTTTAGATATTTTATTCAGACAGTGGCATGAACAACTTTAGTTTTTTCTTTTTTTTTCTAAATAAACGGTACAGTAAAAAGGTATTTATAGAAAACAATAGGAATACTGACATAATCACTATATTTGAAAATAAAGCATATATTATTATATAAATTTGTTATTAGAATTATGCGTATACTGAAACATTAAAATAAATCCGTATTAATTTAGCCTAACTCATCCTATCAATGTAAAATTTCTAGTAGTCTAATAAAAAAGAAAGTTTGATTTCGTACCTGTTGCAAGTATGTTCAAAGACAATATAATTAAAACTTACTCAGACGCAGTCGCAGACTTAAGCTGTGGAGTCATATTAGAAGGAGTAATTGCCGGAGCCGTATCTATGGACCCTGGTGGGAGGGTCAGATTTAACTTGTTTTTAGACATCTTGCTCATCTTCTCTTCTACCCTTGAGTCAAGACATTTAAGCAAAATAGAATATCTTTTGTCTCCCCTAAACCACCTACGTGATTCACCGTTGTGATCAAAACAAAATAAAATAAACCTTGTAAGAACACGAACGAAAATGCGTCTGACACCGATTTACCGTACACTGTACAGGTATGGAGAAGTGGAAACGTCAGAGAGAAAATAATGTTGCCATATTATGTTATGAATATCTAACTAAATTTTACGAGATTGTCAACATAATCGACACACTAGAGTAGACCAAAGGCCGAATAATAAATAAAATATAGTTTTTATCCGTAACAACAGTAAAAGTAATCAAGTTGCATATATTTAATAGTTTAAAGACATTACGAAGCTAAATTGAACATTATATTGCTTACCATACAAACAGCATTTCGAACAAGGAACAATAAGGATTCCTTGGTGTACATTGTAAAATATAATATACAAATATTATAAATGCTTTTGAATTTAATTCTAATGAATATTTGTAAATGAGAATTTGTAAATCGTATCCGACTGCAGTTTCACGATCTAGTCTCAGTTTATTCATTGATTTCAAAAAACCCCGAATGATATAAATAGGGGAACAGAATTTAAATTTTTTTTATTTAGTCCTAACTTTACATAACACACAACATTACAATATGTAATTCTGTATTCAGATGATTATACAGCTGCCGAGTAATATATACATTTTTTCAATATCTATTTAAATTTTAAACAGTATCTACTTTAGACTCAACACTTAAGTGTTCCATGAGATGTAAACGTAACTGGTCAAACGTGGGAGTATTCTACACTCTGCCTACCCCTTCGAGCATTACAGGCGTGATGTTAGGATTATTTAAAATTATCCAAAATGGGCATTTGGGATACTCGAAAAAGGTTATGAATATTTGCCACTGGAATCATGATAAAGATTGAGTTACATTTGTACTCAATGTTTTATTTTCGTTTTCTTGGTATAGATATTTAAAATTGGGACTGGAAGTATAAAAAAGGTGGTATATAATCGGATAATTATAATTGATAATAAAATTTTATACCTGCTAATATTTACAAAAATGTTGCAACAATTTAAATAATTCAAATTTTTATAAAAAATAACTGTGCAAGGTACAGAACAGCAAGTAAAAGGAAAAATTCTTACAGCCTAGGTTCAGTTAAGTATCTAAAATTATTAAATGTACATACTTTTCTGAAATATTGAGATAAATAATCCATTCATATGAAACTTAAATTAGGTAAAATTTAAAAATGATGTTCATGACTTAATTTTAGTTAAAAATGAATTTATTCCAGGCTGATTATTTTTCACATCTGGAGTATGTTTTTTAGAGTCAGTTTTTGTTTTTCTATTTTCCCGGTTGTCTTGCTTTGTTTTCTTTATTTCAGTTTTAGGACTTTGTTGATCAGACTCTGGCTGGGACTTTTTCTTTTTCACCTTTTTCTTCTCAGCTTCCTCTGGTTCACTTGAGGGTTGCAAAAAGGGTGTTGGATCGTCCATGATCATAGACAGCTTTTGGAAATAGTTCCACAAGGCATCTACACAATGTTCAGGCTTAGACCCATCGCTGGTTTCCCAAAGTAAACCATACAACCTTGGTTTCAACTTTTCAGTTGGTTTCTTTAATTCCATTTCAAATTCATCCTCCAGATATTTTAGCCTCGCTTTTTGAGTTTCTGGTGATAATGACAACACATCATCTTCTTCCATTGTCGCTTCCTGTAAGAACAAGTTTTCAATTATATTTCAATTTAATTGAAAGCATAACATAACAATAGTATAATAAAATAATAATCGACCCATTAGTCATTCCACTGTTGGAATATGGGTCTCCTCTCATATTGAGAGGGTTAAGGCCGTAGT
>DWME01004154.1:0-16797 GCA_018244795.1 Parelbella ahira ahira
TAAGTGACGTATTGTCTTTTTGCGAATAAATATGTATAAACATAAACATAATATTTGGGTCCAGTGCGAGGTGAATAAATATCGATTGCGAGTGTCAAAGGAGAAAACGAATGAAGAAACGAGTAGATAAATGACTAAAAGAGTGAAAGAACCCGTGAATAAATGAATGAGTGAACGAACGAAGGAAGGTACCTCTTGTGGCCGGCGTGCGTGAGGATGTGGTTGTTCCTGGCGGAGGAGGTGGTGAAGCGCGCGGAGCACAGCTTGCAGGCGTACGGCTTCTCGCCCGTGTGCGTGCGCCGGTGGTAGATGAGCGCCGACTGCTGCGCGAACTTGCGCGAGCACTGCCCGCACTCGTACGGCCGCTCGCCTGCCGGCATTCCAACGTCATCCTCATCGAAGATTCTATCCGTCCACTGTTGGATACAGCTGTCCTCGTATAATTAGAAGGGCTAAGAACTTGGTATTCCACGTGCCCCGTAAAAGACTTGGCGTGCGACACGGTTATAGAATATTGTAAGGTTCATATATTCATCGAATATATTAAGGGGTGTATATGCACGGCTAAATACCCTGGTCGGCGATGAGCAGGGTAGGTCGTACGAGCGTAGAGGCTATGGGCAAATGACAATTTTATTAGGGGTGGTCTACGCCCAGGAGTGAACTGAGACTAACTGATGATGGTGATGATGATATAAATCCTCACCGGTATGAACCCGCATGTGCGCGTTCAGCTTGGATACCTCGTAGAAGCCCTTGTTGCATACAGTGCACACGTGGTTCCTGATGCCACGGTGCTTCTTCATGTGCTGGCATAGCGTGGAGTGGCGACGGAAGGTTTTGTTGCACTCGGAACACTTGAGTGGCTTTTCGCCGGTGTGTAGCCGGAAATGGACCTAAACGTCACCACAGAAGATTCAGTTTTGCTTGGCCATAAATGTTTGTTAGTTGTTCTTTTGCAGCTTAATTTAGACAATAACTAGTCATTACATTTTATTATTTAAAATAGAGTTTAAAATCTTTTGATCAGCAATGTACTTACAACACAAAAAAAAATTGGTAATAGGTAAGTTGGCAATAATTTTTAATTTTATTTAGATGATAAAACCAATTTGATTTCAATATTAAAACTTTACAGATGGCTGAATGACATTTATATTTCTCCAAAGATATTTGCAAAAAGAAAAAAATATTATGTCTAAATCAAACGACCAATCGCTGTCACTGTGAAAGACCGACCGAACGATTTTGGTAATCGTTTAATCACTTCAAAATTGAAAAATGGGCTTCGACTACTACGGCATACTCGGCATCAAGCGCAACTGCAGCCAGATCGAAGTGAAGAAGGCGTATAGGCGTCTCGCTCTGAAGTACAATCCTGAGCGCCATGAGAACGACGAAAATATAAATCGTATATTCGCTTTGATTGGGGAAGCATACGAGGTTCTGGTAGATCATCAGCGCAGGGCTGTTTATGACCAGTACGGTGAGGAGGGGTTAAAGAAAGGTGTACCCGGACCGACTAAGTACATTCAACCCTACACCTACCATGGGGAACCACTTCGGACCTATCACGAATTCTTCGGTACCACCAACCCCTACGCCGACCTGTTAGACTATTATGAGAACCCACAGCCCATGTTTGATTCGCCTCTCGGCAAGGGTTACAAAGAGAAGGATTCCACAATTATACGACCTCTCGCTCTATCACTAGAGGAGATATATAAGGGTGGGCTGAAAAAGATGAAGATACAACGCCTCGTCTTCACGGACGAGACTTGCTCCGAGTTGAAACTTCGGGAGAAGGTTCTGTCTATACCAATACGTCCTGGAACCTATCCAAACACGGAGATACGTTTCAAGGAAGAAGGTGATCAAGGTCCGACCAGGATCCCCGCCGATGTAGTATTCATAACAGAAGACCGTCCCCACGACACATTTATCAGGTCAGGACTTTGCGATCTGATGACATTCCGAACTGTATCTCTCGAGGAAGCGCTCTGTGGCACCATGTTCAACCTGATCACTTTGGACGAGAGGACGTTGAGGGTGAAAATAATGGATGTCATAACTCCGACGTATGAGAAGATCATTGAAGACGAGGGCCTCCCGGTACTGTCCTGCCCGAAGAAGGCGAAAGGGAATCTCATAATACGGTTCCGTATAACATTCCCTGATTATTTATCTAAAAGAAGCAAAAAGGCATTCGAAAACGCGTTCAAAGTAAAAGCAGAAGAAGATGAGAAGTTCGAGAAGTTGCCGTGCGGCACTCTATCTACAGAATCACTTAATGACGAATAGATTATATACGAACTTATACGTTACGTCATATCATATTGCCAGTATTTTTACTATATTGCCATTATTTTTACGTTATAGCCATTAATTGTTGCAATGTTGCCAATATTTCAAATAATACATTATTATTATACGAATTTATATGAATCACCTTTGTTAAATTTGTTTGTAGCATCGAATTTTACTCATCATACGAAAGATTAGTCAAGCTCTAGTCTAGCTCAAAGCTCTAGTCATTGCTATAAGCCGATTAACGAGACATACCTATAAAATTACCGCAAATAATTAGATAGGAGCTTTTGCTTATTTTAGGCATTTTTAGACACCCAGACACGCAGGCATGCGCACATACACGCGCGCACACACAGTTTGCGAGATTTCGACTTATTCGAGGCTCGATTTACAGAGGTTCTATTGTAATAGATTTTATTACGCAACTGTAAATGACTAACAAGCACACAAATGACAGTACAAATTATATGTTCGAGCTGAATCGTACAATGTTTTAAAGAAATATCTGAAATGGATATTCTCTGGATAGAACCAAGCAGGTGACTCTCACCTTCAAGTCCGTCGGGTTGTAGAAACTCTTATTGCACATGGAGCACACGTAGGGCCTCTCGCCCCTGTGCCTCGCCATGTGGGAGCGCAGCGCGTACCCGCTGCAGAACCTCTTGTCGCAGAACACGCATTGGTGGGTCTTCTTCTCGAAGTGCGTCTGCCGGTGGCGGTACAGCAGCGTCTTGGTGGGGAAGGTCCGCTGGCAGACCGAGCACGTGGGCTGCTTGGGCGGCCGCTGTTCATGCGTGCGCATGTGCAGTTTCAGCATACCTGGACCCTGGAGACAAATCATTGGATATACTCGTTAGACGATTATGTAGTTGGGAAGTTGCATATCCTCGGCACGCGTGCAGACGGAACACTTGTGTCTGCAGTCAATATAATCATCATCATCATCATCATTACATCAGCCTTTTCTGTCCCACTGTTGGGCATATGTAGGCCTTTCCCTAGGTGTGCCACAAAACCCGATCCTCCGCAGATCCCATCCAGTCGCTACCGGCCGCCTTCTTAAGGCGACTGGTCCAACTTTCCAATCTTATATTGTACAGTAGGCCCTGAGTACATAACTATTATAAATTACAAAACAATTGTTCAGACGTATGTACACCAAGAAATTTGTAATATTTTTATATTAGCAAAGGAATTTTTATATTACAAAAACCATTCTAGGCCAGACTGACGTCAATTCATATGTTTAAATTCATATAATTTTCCATGTAAACAAAGTATCGTTCGCTTGGAAAATGATATGATATGATGAGGGTGAGTATACCTTAAAAGTCCTTTCACATATAGAGCACATGGGAGGCTTCTTGCAGTTGGCCCTGATCCAGTTAGAATGTGACCGCATGTGCAGTTTGAGCCACCTGCTGTGCTTGAACTCTTTATGACACAAGTTGCACATGTGCCGCCCCGGGGCCACCGACGTGGTCGCGTGGAGCACCACCATCTGAAGGTAGTTCTCGTCATCGGAGGCCTCCTCTTTTGTTTCCGGGGGTTTGGTTTCGATCTGCATGTTAAAAATAAGGACTGCATATTTATTTATTCTTCTATGAAGCCTTAAGCTTAGGCAAGTGTAAGGTCATAATTAATGTGCAATGGCTTTCTCTGCGCGTAAATCCTGGAACGTATGGGGAAGACGCGTATGGGTAGTAGTCAGAATAAGTTTGAGAACCTATGCATTAAATGAAACAGGTTTCTAAGCAAATTCACAATAAATGAAAATTTTATTGATTTTAACAGACAGACAAACCTTTGGGTTATATTATACTTTATTCATAGTATATTATATAGTATAACATTATCCCATACCGCGGTTGTAAGGTCCACTGTGATGGGCTGCGGTTCAGGCTCGGGCGTGGGATCGGGAGACGCGAAGAAGTTCTCCAGCAGCTGGCTCGCGGTGGTGTTGCTGCTGAGCGTGGGCACCTCGATGAACTGCATGAACTGGGAAGTGTCGCAGTTGAGCAACGTCTTCGGCTCCTGGATAAGAAATTACATTATTATCATCACTTTAAAATAAATAGAGTTCCCAAAGTAGATATTCAGTTTTACAATTCAGAGATAAAAAGATGCAACAACACGTCTGCAATCCCCGAAGAGAGAGGCAGAGGAGTGAGAACACCCACATTTCATCAGTTACGTGAAGTTACAAGTCCGTGATAAATGACATATTTCCAATTACAATAGATACTATAACACAATCACTACACAAAGTAGGTATAGTCCGCGGCAGTTAACTAGACACCTCAGTACGATGGCGTATGTTGCATACCACATAGAGAATTCGCATAGAGAATGAAAAGTATTAGTAAATACTAATTAATTATCAATGGGCAATTGATTCTCAAATATTTCATAAACGACGAACAGGATTGTTTAAAAAATTGGCTTTGTATATTTAAATAATTTAACAGTGGATTGATCCCTAAAACATTTTCATGGCGATGTCATTATTTGTGGTGTAATATTACAGAAAATACCAAAATAAAACGACATCATTATCATCATTATCAGCCTATTTCCATCCACTACTGGACATAGTCCTCTCCAATAGCACGTTACTGAGCTGGAAAATAAAAACGAAATAATATAATTAATAGTAATTGCAGTTTACGAACGTAATTTATTGTTTATCTAACTCATTTTAGGAATATGGACTTTAGGAATAATAGTGAAGTTCTGACGCGTCGAAGGCGAGAGCGTGCGATATTGATAGGGGTGTAGAAGGTAGTGAGGGAGGATGGAGGGGGAGACAAAAAGCGGGGGAGCACATTCTTGACAAGTGCCAAGTTGATTTCTGCGTGTTATATCATACCACGACGTCAACTTTGAGCGCCTCCTCAGCCATCTGCTTAGCCTGTTCCCTTAGCACGATGTCGTGACGCTCTACTTGTTCCTTGAACGCATGGCTCCGAGAGAGCTGATGAACGCACTGCAGACACAACTGCGTGGGCAGACCGTCACCCACTGACACCTAAGAACATAAAACATTTCGTTCATATGTCTTTGATTGGACACGTTAATAGTAGATATATTTTCTGCTTCCTAAGTATTGTTTAATAAATGCTTCGATAGAAATAAGTTAATACTTATACTACGTCTGTTAATATTAAACTCTTTTTAAAGTTGAGTATAAGTGTGTCTAGGTATTCAGAGACTGTTTGTTTATCATCATAATCAAACCGTTTTGTCGTTTGACTGTTGAACACGGATCTCGTCTCTGAGGAGAATTAAAGACATAATATTTAAGGTACTATTCAATACTAAGTAAGTTTCGATGAGTTTCGATGACATATAGTCTCCGACCCGGTGGTCGGAATTTTTCTCAAGTAAACGCACCGTCGTTTACTTGAGGAAACCGTTTAAAAATAGACCGGCGTCCATAAAAGTTAGATACAGTGTAAGATAATATGTGTTCTATCTATATTGAAAAACTCATTTTTCATTCCCATTAGTTAATTAACGACAGTGACTTTTCAAAATAATCTCATACATTTAGAAATTTAATAAGTTTCAAATAAATCTAAAGTCCGCGATGTGTAAGAAAATACATTGTTTACTTTTTTTTCAGTACGTTAATCAATTGTATCCTATTCATGTGTATGCGCTAATCATTCACCTATAGTCTCATTCGCTCGAAGCCAAAATACCGAATCCTCGCACGCGTATCTCTTAAATTAGACAAGGATAGCGATATATTTCTCAATCAAATTCCTGGTACCACTAGGCATACGATATTCTCGAAATGACCGCTGCCATACAATAACTTCTAAACAAAGATGACGCGATGGCACGACGGCGTACAATACGCAACGTGTCGCGAGTGCGAAAGAAACAACGATATATGATTAAAAAATAGCATACTGTCATCTCACCTGCACTTTTGAAATACCCATCAGCATGGTCGCAGTCAACTGTTCAAACAAAGGTCGCATGTCCTTTTTTATTTGTAAACAAGCGCGACAAACTTTATCAAAATTCAATTTTTGTGTTCTAGCCGCCATTTTGACGTGCAGCTACTGAGCTGTTTTTGTCCTTGTTTTACAATTATTTTCTCACAGTATGGTCTCGATTCGCATCGATTTAATACTAAATTGTTATGTCTTTCCGATATATTAATATACACGATCACAATTTTTTTGTCATTTAAACACGTAACATTCACAAAATTAGAGTATCTATTTCTTTCACTGCAATCCAATATCCATAAATGTATGTACCAAAGAAAGACAGACATAGAGCTATGACATGAGTCAAAGAAAGGTAAATGCGCCAACGAAACTGAATGTGGTGACAATGGGGAGCGACAAGAACCGAGGTACAGAATTTTCTGGAGACAAACAGCTGTAAAATCCCTAAGTACGAGTGAGACAGCTATATCAATATTACTACACAAGTATTGCCTTCACAACGTCTTTACTAACGCAGTAGTTTCCATTTCGGGTTTGTTTCTCTCTTTCATTTGTCACACAAGTTGTGAAAGTGAAAGAAGGATGTCGATATATAATGAAACGAATACTGTTTCATATTGCCATAGCCTATTAGCCGTTAAACAAATATTTTATTTTCATAAATTAACATTACAAGGCTTGTTTTGAATGATATTGCTTTAAAAAAAGAAAAAAACACCGCTTTTGTACTCATTTCTTACATATACGAAACTTTTTGTAATTGTTTATTAAAAAATGTTCATATTATTCTTTCTGTATATTGGTGACAAGTTTTGTATTTATTAGAAAGTTTGTCATTATCTGGATATCGAAGAAATATTATTATAATATGTCACATACACGTTGAAATACCATGTCGGAATTTTAAGATATTTGATTTCATTGCCGCTGTAGTTTGTTTAATGCATTTTTTGTGTAAGTTTGTTTTTGCCTTTTTATATTTAATATTTCCACAATTTTAATAGACAAGCGATAAAGCGAGTGCAAACATAAAGTCTTGTATGTTACATAAAACAGATTTAAAAATAAAGCTAATTTTTGCAATCGATTGTATGTTAGCAAAACATGGTTATTATTAGGAGGGAATTGTTTTTTATCTGGCAATAACCAATAAATCCCCTCCTACTGACAAGAGTAGGTCAGTGAAAAAGTTATAATTGGTATAATTATATACTAATTCCAATCTGCTGTTGAAATTTTATTGTGTATCAATGAAGTTACAATTATTATTGTTACATCTTAATGCCATGTTTAATCATTTAATATTTATTCTAACATAACTTAAAAATAATTGTTATTTGTTAGGCTTCAAATTATTAACTGTGGAGTCACGGACATTTGTTGTCACTGTCATTGTCAAATGTCTAATGATGAATTTTTCAATAAATGTACAAGACAATTTGTATAAATTGTTATAATAATGGAATACCGAGAATAAGTATTAAAATACCGTTAAGAATTTTGCCCGAACACAGAAAATATCTGTACGTATTTATAGTAGCAGATAATGTTTATGAATGTGGAGGAAAAGTTCTTTTGTGTGTAATATTAACCATGGTTACTATTTCAGGGAAAGAAGCTATGCCTGAACATTTGGAACTGCAACATTTAGTAGATCTATCTGGCAGTGGAGACGAGACGGTACCCAATTTATTGGAAAATAAGCGACCATTGATAAAACGATGTCCGTATCTTGGTTTGATTTTAGCGACACTATCGTCGCTGTTCTTTTCACTATGCTCAGTGATCGTGAAGAGTTTGGTCAACATAGATCCAATGCAGCTTGCTATGTTCCGCTTTATTGGGGTACTGTTACCAACTATACCTGTTGTGATATACACAGAACAACCCATATTTCCGCAAGGTAAACGATTGCTTCTCGTGCTTCGCTCAGTCGTCGGAACGGTGGGTTTAATGTTAAGTTTCTACGCGTTCAGAAACATGCCTTTAGCAGATGCCTCAGTTATAGTATTCTCAGTGCCTGTGTTTGTTGCATTGTTTGCTAGGGTGTTTTTGAAAGAGCCCTGTGGTATATGGAACACAATTTCGATCATACTAACCCTGGTTGGAGTAATTTTAATTACTCACCCGCCGTTTCTCTTTGGCGCCAGTCCAGGGGAAACCAACCAAAATTATAACAGTTTGAGAGGAGCTGTGGCGGCATTTGTGTCAACAATATTTGGTGCAAACGCTTATGTTTTGTTGAGGATGCTGAAAGGATTGCATTTCTCGGTGATTATGACAAATTTTGGTGCTATTGCAATTATACAAACATTGTTCTATTGTTTTGTTGTTGGTGTTTTGTGTATGCCAAATTGTGGTACTGATAGATTTTTAGTGGTATGTCTTGCTCTCTTTAGTTACTTGGGCCAGATCTTACTCACTATGTCTCTGCAGATGGAGCAGGCTGGACCTGTGGCGATTGCCCGTTCAGCAGATATTGTGTTTGCCTTTTTATGGCAAGTTATGTTTTTCAATGAAATACCAAGTAAGTTTTCAGTGTTGGGGGCCATTTTGGTGCTCAGTTCTGTTATGCTAGTTGGCCTGAGGAAGTGGGCGCTTGCCTTACCTGGAGACTCCCAGTTAAGGAGCAAGTTAGGTGTATTGGCACAATAACGGTGATTGATATTAACATGTTACTAGTCATTGGTAAGTGATATCACAATATCACATCAGATAGTGATGTGATACCAAAGAATATTATTATGTATGTTATAATTGAAGTTCATCATGTGACATCTATTTTTTGTTGGAATGCGCTAACTGTAAGGTGAAAGACACGATAATTACCAAATTATAAATGTTCTCATCCTATAAGACTGTTAATTAAGTCCATTTGATATTGTGTTGTGTGCTTCCCATCCGATCACTTCTGCATATCATGTTCCTTGTTGGCTTTAACTCTGTTATTTTAGTGGCTATTTCTATGTTTGATCTAAGTGTTAATTCCCATTATGCCCTTGTATATTTCATGCTTATAAATATGTTGTTTCTTGAGACTATAGCTTAATGAAATGTTGTTTAATTGTGAACTCGTTTGAGAGAGACATGGAAAGTATTATAATTATATAATGTTTAATTTATTGTTACATTTAAATTGTATTAAATGAGTAATTGTAGCTTAGCATTTAATATATAGTAGGCCAGTGTTTCTTAAGCTGTGGTCTATGGACCCCTGGGGGTCCGTGAGTATGTGCATGGGATCTGCCGTCTTATCAATGGAAATTTGAATTAATAAATAAATGCCAGCAAGTCTCGTAATCGCTACACTTACTTAGCACAACGAGCATGTGCCAACAAGCTGGATTTTACCGAGACTGACTGAGTGAAGTGAGTAAAACTGCCTGGGGGTCCTTGAAATTTTGCTTGATTTTCTAGGGGTCTGCGGACTAAAAAAGGTTAAGAAACGCTGTAGTAGGCTATAGAGATAACACTGTGATCCTTATATAAAGTTATTGTATTTTGATTGGCAAGGACCTTAAGAATTATCTAGTTTTTAAATGTCAGTATTTTTCATCAATGTGGATCAGATCCTTTTTTCTGGACAAATTGAGCTCTAAGGCATTTCAATAACAAAGTTTTCATGGATGACATTCAAATTGAATGTCAGTAAAATTATTGAATCAATGTTTTCAATAACTTGATTCTTACTGTTTACTATGAATCACCTAATTTATTGATATTGTAAATGAGCACAACATGTAAAAAAAGGTATGTATTCTCTTTTATTATATTTATTATAGCAGTTGTTTTTCAAAAAAAAATCCTAATACATAAGTCACTATCTCTTTTCTCCTCAAAAATGTGTATATTTCTGGCATATTTGTAAGTTATTTTAGCTACACAAGTGATTATCAAATTTTGACATCATCTTCAATATATTATAATACCACTGAAGATGCCTGTTAAATACTTAGTTTAAACCAGAAGGATGAATGTGTCTATGGTAACTGATCAGTAGAGGGACAATAAATCCTTTTAAGTTTATAAAACCTCTAGGAATATTTTAGTTTTCAAGCCATTTCAATTATTCAAAACAAAAATCATCTTTTCCTTATAATCACTTTTATGATTTTAATTTACATTAACAAATTAGCCCCATTTTTGTTGTTTTTGTACCTTACAAGTAATTCTTTACTATTTTAAGTATTTAATGTATTGTTAAGTATTTGAACCCTGGATGGATACTATTGAAATTTTTTAATTTGGAATTTCTAGTAGTGTCTTAGTTGGGTTTATGTCGTGTGTATGGTAATAGGCTCACTACCAGTTCCGGTGAGGAATGTAAATAATTAATGAAACGTGGGAGCTTACTACACTTTTCTGCCTACCCCTTTCGGGTATTACAGGCGTAATGTGACGTTTCTGTAGTCATTTAATTACACTCTGTCATAAAGTTTTGTTCTGGTATCTGAGTTTAAGAGCTGGATGAATTAGGACCACTATTCATTAACAAAATGTAATAAAATAACATGATTCTTCTTTTGGTTTAATCTAAGACAATGCTTAGAAGCTTAAAAAAATTATTAAGAAAATACATCCATTTTTTAATGGAAACATACAATATAAGATATATTAATTATAATCTAAGATAGATATATTATTGACGTTTTAACATTCTAGTCAACAATTTATTTTGTTACGTATATCCATATATAATATAATCTGTTGCGTGTGTTAATGTATGGCCTGTATATACTTACATTTTAGGTATAGCAAACACATGTAGAACCTATATATTGCAAGCTTTTTTGAGCTATATGACACAAGTTTCATAATTTAGGTACGTCGTTTTGTTTTATGCAATTTTCCCGTGTTTTAAAATAGTTTAAAACTTAGACCACGTACATATATCCGTATTTTCGTCTTTTCTCATATTATAGTTACGTCAGATTTTATTAGCAATGTTTGAAAATTATATCTTATTGTAAAAGGAAATTTTAAAGATGGTGTAGGATTAATAAAAATTATCGTCAGTTTTCCGCGCAAAATGTTCCTTGATTATCATAACGTAGTACTGAATGCTGCTTAACTGTTTAAGTTTATTTTTATTTTATACTTTTGATTTCAGTATTGATGTGCTTGTTTTCAAACGGTTATTGTACCAAATTATAATGTTACTAAAAAACTTTTGCGAAAAATTAGATATATTTGTTTACTTTTTTCTGGATATTACTTGTTTATGAACCAAAGACGATTTTGCCTAAATACTATTTATTATTATTTTTATTGATTCTCGGTAATTGTGTAAAATATTTTTTTCCAATATTTACATATTTATAGACGGTTGTAACAATTCCCCCTCATCGTGGCTTTTTTTGTAAAAATGAGCCCGTAACTCTCACATAAATATTAATTATGTCTACTTACATATTGTGTTTTATGATTGTGATTTTTTTTTTCTCGAAACTGTATACTGCTGAATTAAAAATTGTAACTTATTAACTTGGTATTTTACTCGCTCTATAAAATGTTTACATATTCCTATTTATGTACCTCTTCGCATTTTTGCTTCAATATAAATTCTAGAAAATACGATTAGTTCGAATTCGAACATGTTGATTCGATGTTTGAATGATAAATAATAAAATTAAACACGTTGCAAATTGCGATACGTTTTTACATAGTAGAGTTGCCAGAAGATGAAGTTCAAAAAGATAATTATATTAATGGTGTTATTGTATGTACCATTAAAAATTGCAGTCAATAGTATTCAATACTAATAGCGGTATTGTCTATGTCAGTAGTATCGGTATTATCGGTAGATAATGATATGAAACGATTATCGATATTACAATTGACGTAACGAGTGATTATGCAATAATATTACAAACTAATCGATACAAATACTAATATGTACATATATACTGCATTGTGATATGTATACATTGTCTATCTAAAGATTGATAAAAATATAAATATACTGTTATATTTCTGTTGACTTTATTTAACGACATCGTTGGTCGAATGATGCAAGCGTAACTGCTGAAATATTATGTACGTTTTAGTTATGTGTTAGTTTAATACGATCAGATTGAACTTAACATTTGCCTTACGAGATTTTTATTAAGAATTTATAGATGACATTTTTGATTTCGTAATCTTTTAGCGTAATCCGAGTTCTCTACGTAAATTATATTTAAAATTACCAGTTATCTTACTTTTTTCTAAAAGGCAATTATTTAGTAGTGTTGTTTTTTAGGTGCGATTTTTGTAGACACAAGATAATCAATTAGTCCATTGTATCGAAATAGTGACAATCAAATGTCAAGAGAAGACCATAGTTTGATCGGAAATTCTGAAGAGAAATAGGGTTTTGCTTATTTATTCTTCTGAGATTGCCGTGCTTTCGTAGACTGAAATTGTGTATGTGTAGAGGCTATCAGTATAGTGTCATAAAATATTACAAATTTGTACTTTTCCCAAATTAATCCAAATAAATTACCATTCGTCATGGCGGATCGTTTGACCCAACTGCAGGACACTATTAATCAGGTACCAAAATATTGATAGCTTGTACATTTATTGTTATTATCATATCATCACACTAGATCTCTTACGGTGTATTCAGATAGCAGAGTACCAAAGATCCCTATTCTTACAGACCTGACTGTATCTACATTCATCACTTTCTTAGCATATAACACCAGTAAAATAACATGACGACTGTGTTTTTACAAACGGGCAGATAGAAGGATGTAGTACCACCACTTGTCACACACATATATTTACTTTTAATTCATATGATAGTTTTTATTTCACTTGAAATCTTATTTTCCAGCAAGCAGAGCACTTCTGCAACAGCATCGGTATTCTCCAGCAGTTCTCAACTCCGAGTAAGTTCCCCGGCTTCGACAGGAGTGGCTCCCAAACACCACAGCAGCAGCAAAACCAAGAGGATTATGCTATGTTGTTTGCAACCCTGATATCTCGATGTGCCAAAGACATTGATACACTGATTGAGTCCCTGCCCAGTGAAGAAAGCTCCACAGAGCTGCAGGTACAGAGCCTGAGAAGATTGGAGGCAGAAAACAAAGAAGCTGCGGAGCAACTGGAAGAGGTACATTTCAATTTTCTATTCATCCAATCATATGCATTCCCACAATTTTGTTAGGTTTTATTGTGACAGATTTTTCCAGAAATATAATTGGATATATTCCTATTCTATTCCAACAGTGGAATGACAAATGGGTCGATTATTATTATTATTATTATATTCCTATTCTGATGTTGGAATTATTACTAATTAATTATGTTGTTATAAAATATGTCATTGTCCATTATTCATTATTTAACTTAAATAGAAGATATTTAAAGATTTTATTGCATTTTCAATAATAATAATATTATACATTTTTTTTTAACCAGGTGGTGCGTCAAGGAGAGATCCTGCTGGAGAAGATACAAGGAGCCCTAAGTGATATAGCTCAATGTCAGCTGGACATGCAAAATCCGGCATTGATTCTGAATAAAGATGTGAAACCACAGTTATAGGATTCGGATGAGTCACAGAGTCTGTGGTGGATGTTGCAGATCTGTGACGAAGACTTACCAATTATCCAAGATACTGATTGAATCTAAGTGCTTAACTTATAGGTACATGTGTGTGCATATACATCATATTGTTTTATGTCAGTGATTATATTTTGTGCTTGAATTGTTATCCTATAATTAGTGTACATTTAAAGGCTTGGTTTTCTGTAAGAGCATTCTGTAGAGAAGTTAGTATAGGTAACCATTAATATATTTTTTATTAGTGATGTAATAAAAGACAATTTTAAATAATATCCATATTTAAAACCTAAATTTACATATATGCTACTGTAAAATTACTTTTAAATAATATAATCAATGTCTGTAGGTCCAGTAGTAAGTATTAGCTGTTGAAACAGAGTGACAGGGTTTGATTCCCACCTAGAACAAAATTTGTATGATGTGCATTTGGTATTGGTCTGACAGTAAAATACTAATCTGTTTCATAATGCCTCCCGAAACACTGGCAGCTTTATCCAGCAGCTAAATTAAAAAAAAAATTATATGCATGTGTTATATACTACAGGCTTTACCTTGGTGGCAGACAGTTGAGAGCAAAGTTGTTCCATGTCGATATTTTTATATATCCATACTTGAGATTTTTAAATAAAATTTTTATATCTGAAACAAACTTGATCACAGTTTTTTATAACTACTGATGTAAAACAGCATAATTCTTGAATATGATTCAATTAATTTCAAAATGACTATGACTAATATATTTCATGAGACAGATTTACGTAGATTTCTAAATAGAGGGATGTCTAGAATGTACATTATTACACTGTTCAAGTTGAAATTGGTAGAAAAATATTGGCCGGTTTGTTTAATAACATCTATTTTAAAAAGTAATGTAATTAGACCAAGAATGCTTCTTACTAGTTGATGAGTCAGTTGTGTAGTGATAAATATAATTATATTAATCCAAATATAAGGCTATATTTACTAAGTGTTTAATGTAGTATTGATTACACTTGTAAGTTGTATAACATTTGATGTATGTCGATGAATAAAAGTTTTAGACATTTTTTAAATTGTTTTGCCTGTTGCACCTTGAATGTTCTATTACAGCTTGTATTCTGCTCAGGAGAGCATAAGGCTTGTCATGGTCTATTTCGTTTGTATGTTTTATATTTGTTACCTGAACACTCCCTCATTTATAAACAGATCGGAATTCGGATTCTAATTTTGTTTGGAAGGATACACTTGTCGAATTTTTATTTTTGATATTAAGCGTTTTCTTAAATTTGCTAAAGACAATTTGAGGGGAGTTAAGCTTTCAGTAGTCGAACGACAAGTAGTAGCATTCATTGCCTTATAAATATATCTGTATATCCTTATAACACCCAAAGTTAACATAAAAGTTGTAAATTATTTCCCTGTATATAGGTATTGCATTGTTTGTTTGATGATTGAGTTGGTTGTACAATTTTGTAATATAACTTAATATTTTGGATAGCTTCCGCTAGATGGTGTTGTTTCCTATGGTCGTTACTGGACTGCACTTTTGAGTTTTGCAAACGTTTGAATTATTAAGCTTTTGATTTTTTCATCAATTAAAGCTGTTTAGTTGCATATGGGGCGGAAATTATTTTGAATAGACATTGTAATTATCTCATATAAAATTAGTCCATATTATCCGGAAAAAAGTCTGTTCGCTAATGAGAACTGTAAAAATGTACTTACTACGTTAAGTATCGTAAATATGTTTATTTCATTTGAATTCTATAACGTGCATTTACTGAGAAGTTGGCAGCAAATTTGCTTTCATTCTGATTTTTGTCATAGAACAGTAAGTAAGTATGCTTTGCCAAAGAAAAAAATAAATTAGTTAAGTGCTAAATTATATTACAATTAAGTCATCAAATGACATGGTTTTCTTTGTTAAATAGCACATTAAATTTTAAAGTACCATTTTCGTTCTAACTCCTTTTATTACAGAAATAAAAGCATTGTTCGGTTAATAGTGTACACTAAAATAATTAAATCGTTAGGCCTGCTTGATATTAGTTTACAGTGAAAGGATGTAAGATACGTTAGGTAGACTGCCTAATATTTCGTAAACGGACAATGGTTTGGAATTATTGCGGCTTGAAATTTGATTTTGGAACATTTCGAAGGTCACGTTACTGTAGAACGGAGATAGGCTCATATGCTTCAGCAAAAGTGCGAATGAAGCATTAAACTTATACTACATTTCTATTTACATGATATTTCTTACAAAAACAGCATCAGTCGATTTTTACAAGAAACCTTTTCATACGAATGTAGGTACAGAATTTGGCCTGGTCTCGTTGATCGAGTGGTTGCAAGCGCGACTAGAGGGCAACAGGTTCTGGGTTTGATTCGTGGTTTGGGCAAAATATTATTTCGTTTGAATTTGATATATGTATGTGTTTATTACACGTTTTATTTGATCTGCCAACAATTGTTACACATTTTGACCAGGCTGGGCAGCAATGGCGTAATTATTGGGCCGATGATCATATAAAGGCAGTTAGTTGGTAATGTCTCGATGAGATCGACAGTGAAAGGAGTGGTGAAATACACTTTAGAGAGAGGCCTTTTTCCACCAGCAAAATAAAAGACACTGATGTAATGGTGTATAAGTTTATTATTGTTAGTACTTTTTTCGTCCAGGTCCATGTGGCGAGAATTATTATTATAAACAAGAAATTTTTGTATTCTATATTAAATAAGACATTTTCTTCTAGCAGTTTATAAAGTTCCCGTTGATTGGCTCGTGGTAGAGCCGTAGGTAGTAGAGACTACCGATCTAAAGATCCTGGGTTCGATCTACTATTAGATTTTTTATCTTGAGATTTTTTTGTTGTGGTTTGGAATCTGGATTTTTGGCGGTGTATGGCAACAATCTTACCACCTATGCGATGGTGGTACGTAAACATAACTGGTGACACTTGGAACACTACACTGCTCTGCCTACCCATTC
>DWME01004155.1:0-16795 GCA_018244795.1 Parelbella ahira ahira
AAGCAAAATTAATCCTATTTAAGAAATTCCGCGAGATTTTAATAGTTATTTGCTTTTTCACTGAACTGTACAAATATTTTACGTTCGCTCCGCAACGGGACGAAGAAGTTTGCGTCCGGAAATTTGTGCCAGATATATACTTTGTCGCAGCAGTTGCCACTTTAAATCCTTTAAAATAAGTAGTTTCACTTCGACGGGACGGCTGGGGAGGGTTGCGAAATTGTATTTCTCATCCGTTTTCTTCCCGGGAGATCGACATAAGCTGATAATTTAAGAAATCGGTTACACTTATTGTGTATTTATCATTTTATTGCACAACGTTTAGTGAATACCTATATATGTCGATAAAATGTGCTGGATTGATTAATGTAAATTTTGGGTTAACTCGACTACTTTCTGCCACGACCTTGCTACGATCGGTAGGAGCTTTTGAAAAAGAACCTGGCATAGGTCCGAAACTATTTGCGAAAAAACATCCTTCAGTTAAGCCTGTGTACAACTATATTTATTTAAAATAATTATCTTTCAAACTACATTTCAATTAATTAACAGTAGCTGAAAAGAAAGAGCTGAAAATCGAGGTCAGTAGGGTGCTAATGACGAGGCACATGTTAAGTTCAACAGAAGAGGATGATGATCATTTAATCTTTCATTATTTTATTATTGACAGTTTATATCAGTAATTGATTGCCTGTAACATTTAATTAGAATAAATTTGTTTATGTTCTACTGCGTTGGCTCTGGAAGTAGTTTGCGTTCGGATATTTGCGCCAGATATCAACGCTATTGCAATAGATGCTGTTTGAAATCCTTTAAGTAACTATTTTCAATTCGATGTGATTGCTTCGAGCTTACGAATTCGTGTTCATAATAAGTTTAGGCGTATTAAGGTTAAAATGATTTTTAATGATTGTTGTGTTATCGTGTAGTCATGATTAGTGGTACGTTCTTGAGTGATTAAGAAACATTGTGTTGTTCCTTCCTTTGAGAAGAAATAAAATATATTGGAATTTTTCTGTTTGCAACCTGTCAGTGGACTTGACATCTTCTCATTAAACCCACACCTTCTCAAGACGCGTATCCAATAGTTAAACAATAATTGACTTTTCGTTGCAACTTTATAATAAGGTGTTTTAATAGAGAGCTTGAAGAAAAAAACAACAACAATGTATTCACAGAATATGTTTTTAAGAAATTACTTGTTCCGCTGTCGGTACCGGCATCGGCTCATCGAATCGAGATATGCACTCCCTTAATGAAACTCTTACTTTGATGAGTAAACCGCACGCCTGCTTTAAATTCCGTGTAAAAGATATCTAGATTCGGATTGAGACAGAGTAGTTTGGGCCGAGGTTAGCCACGGATACTTTGAATAATGTGAGTGATGGAAAAAGAGCCTGGTGAATACTTCAGAACTTCTTTTTAACTATTAAACATTTTATACAGATATACGATGCGATTGCTGGCGGACGCTGGTCTCAATCAGACCTATCTTGACCAAGTAGGTTTGATACAGGAAGATGGTGAACTTGAGAAGTCTCTGAAACCGGCACACGTGCATGAAAACATTGAAGAATTCAGAAGAAACACGTTAGGTCTGTGAAGATAGAGATATTTCCGGCATTTCTATACCTCCGTCTCTGTCATCTAAAACTAATGCTAACACTTATGATAAACAATTCCTGAAAACATGACCAAATTATGTATCAACTTAAGTGCAATTTCCGTCGCGAACTCACTGCGGTGGGCGACAGTAGCTATGTATTTATGACAGAGCTGCCTGTTTCTTCGCTTAAAAGAAAATTGATATTAAAATATTTTAAAGTACATTGTTTTTATTGCGATGGATGAAAGTTGTGTGTGTTTAACTTTGTATAGGAACATTGTCTATGTCTCGCAAAGTCTGTGTATGACAGAGAGCGATGTAAATTGTATTTTATTGGGTGTTGTATGTAAATTGATACGCTAAATTTAACATTGTGGTTAAATATTGATATAATATAAAACTTTATGTACTTTTCTGGCGCGAATATTAATAAATATTTTTCATTTTAATATAATGAATATCTCCCAAACCGTTACAAACCACATAATATTTTATTATAACAATAGTACATTGATGTGAGCTAACTAAAAATCTTTTTATCAGTCTTATGTTTCTCTTTTAATAATAAACTGTATGTTAATAAATATTTTATTGACTTATAATAACATTATTTTGCTATTATTACTCATTAAATTACCTACTTACCTATTAAAATACAGATTAGAAGACGAATATAAGACTGACAAAGCGACATTATTGACTAACAAATAACAACGATAAATCATTGTATTTGAGTAGAGATGTGGACGAATTGATTCAAACACACAACATTAGATCATTCGTCAATTAATGTCATATGAGTGCGGCGGCCATTACGCGGCTGACCATATCGCTCATCACTGCAATATGACGCTGCAATATGACTATGTACTATTTACGTTAGTATATGTAACTATTACAAACAGTGTAACTTTTCCGAATATTTATGATGGTAAAATTAGATTTTTATATAAATGACTATAATCTGTGGTTACATGACGTGCCAAGTTCATTTCCGCCATTATTAATATTAGATGACGGCTTGGATTTCGCCATTTCGGATTTTGTCCAGCAGAGAAACTCCGAGCATAGCTCTCTCTATAGCTCGTTGAGCGACTTTGAGCAGATCTGAAAGAGACGGCGGGACGCTGTTGGATTCGGAAAGCCTAGGACCGGATAGAGTGGCGCCGATTAGGAGAGGCCTATGTCCGTCAGTGGACATCAAAAGGCTGACGATGATGATGATGATGACCACTTGAATCGCCATAAATTGTTTATTTTTACTTTAGTTTTGTGTGCCACTGTATGTATTTCTATGTAAAAAGATCTGTTATTCTTTCTACTATTATGTAGGTTTATCCTCTCAAAAGAGTTTTTTTCAATGCCATTTCATATTCAGATAGATAGTGCTAATATTGACAAGCAAAAGTCTAGAAATATCACAGTACATTTCTGGTTCGATCGTAAAGATAATCATAAAAATTGGATAATTTAAGCTGTTTATACTTCCTATTACAAACGCCTTCTAGAATGGACACCACTGACTGGGAGGCATACTGTAGGTCGTCCACTGGTCCATTGGACCGATGATCTTAAGAAGGCGGCTGGTAGTGGATGTACGAGATCTGCGGAGGATCGAGTTTTGTGGCACACTTTGAGAAAGGCCTATGTCCAGCAGTGGAACCGAAAAGGCTCACGTGATGATGATGATGACGATGTACTTCCTATTATCTTACATAATTACTAATTTCATTATATTATTGTTATTGTCAAATATTAAAAATCACATATATATAGTAATTTAAAAAGATTACGTAAAATACTTATAAATAAATTTATTTTAATACGTAAGAATCTTAGGTTGTTACATCGTACTATATTTAATTTGAATCTCGGCTAAACTAGCAAAAGGTTAGCAATGGCTTAACTGACAGCATGTTAGGTACACCATACCTCGTTCTGCCACAGACAAATTACCATATCAGTGGTGATATTTACTCTGTGTCGGCTGTATGAGTAATCGCCTTCGTTCGTGTGAGCGATGGCAGGCGACAAGATGGCGGTCAAAATGGCGCCTAATAGGTTGTGGCGACGCGCCATTGGTCCTTATACATCTGGCAGAAACCGAATTTCTGTTCAACGTTCGGTGCATAATCGAATTTGTGATGCTAGTCGCGAATAATTGTGACTTTTGACCTTTTAATACATTTATTTATTACTTCAACGACCTCCAGCCGTTAATTAATTTCTTGATATTAATTAATACCTCTAGTTACAACATGGGAATAACATTAACTATGTAATATAAAATCTTTTAAAATATCAATGTAGATATTATTATAAAATTTAAGTGTAAAAATTAAGGATAGATGATAGGAAATGAATCAATATTTTAATTTTAAGATATCAAGACAAATTAAACATAAGCAACGGAACGAACGCTCTTTCTCTTTATTAATTAATTCGGTGAGCATTTGAAATAATCCAATTACCTCTTATTGCACGTTATTTGCCATTAATCTAATTAGGGTTTTCTGTTTATTAATCTATTAGAGTAATTAAATTTATTAGTGTTTTTATACTTTGTATGACAAACGACTAAAAGTAAGTGTAGATAAATAAGTTATATGTTTAACATAATAAGTACAGTTCTTACATCAGTAAATAAAGATGTAATAATAGGCTCTATATAACAAGAGTCTGTTTCCTGTTTCTCGGTGTGAAGAGGCAGAGAAAAGAGACGCATGTATGGACATATGTTCATATTAATCTTCGCGGGTAGCAACATCTGACATTCATCTTGAATTCTTCATCTTAAATCTTCACGTCTTGTTTAAGGTTAGGTTGTACTATATCACGGGGTGTTTTTTACCTCTTATTATGTTAATATTTTTATAGTGTAATGCAAATTATTATAAAATCAATATAAATATATATTATTTATCTCTTTAAGTAGTTTTGACTTAGTGAATTTGATGAGAGATATTAACAATGTTATTTTAAATGTTGCATTTTGTGCCTTCTATTTTTGTTTTTTCTTTATTGCCTTTTTTAAATATATTTAGGTATGTACTTCTTTCTGTATTGTGCTAGACGAATTTAAGAGCTTCGATTTTTATTTGTTTTTTTTTTATTTTTCTTTAGTCTGAATCCTATAATGGACAATTAAGTGTCTGATTGGAGATAAATACGAATGAAGCAACACAGACGACTCAACATATTGTATCCTAAAATCGAACTCTACCAAAAAGCAGATAAAGTTGAAGATGAGAGCTGGCTGCGGTGCACCACAACCCATCTCTAAGAGCTTACCGCATCCTCTAATGTACTGCTTATGCTGGTTTCACACTTGTGACTTTTTTCAACCTGAGAAAAATAAATGTATGTTACATCTACATAAAATGCATTGGAGTTTAATTGCATACACATAATTGTTTCTGAATTTAGTTATCGGGATGAAAATCTAAGTTTAGATTACATAGCGTATTAATTCTCTACATGTATTGCTTATGTCTCAATGTATTTGTATTATATCGTTTAATTAAATCTGTTTTATTGGTAAGAAGACGAGGATTTTCAGTCAGATAATAAAATCAACTTAATGCGGTGTATTTACGTTCAACGTGCTCCTGCATCTCACTGATGTGTACACAGCGTAACGTCAAAGTAATAGACTTTAGATTTAATACGGTTTGAGAGCTGAGAATATTTGTGTACTGTTATATAATGAAAACGGAACTTTCACGTCTCGCTAAAGAAATTTTAATGTATAATGCGATCGCTCTTGAGATTTCGTCTGCGTTTGCGTTGAATGCGAATTGATTTAAAATATGGAATGTTGAGTGAGGGTTCTGCATACCGGATGGTGTACGGCAGACTGCAGCTGAGATGTTAGCGATTCAGAAATGATTATAGAAAATTGCGTATTTTGGCTTATATTTATTTGTAATGGTTTATATATTTACTGTTCGGCTCGTTGGTATACTTACTATTAATATCATTACCATTATTCTATCGTCACGCCAGATCTCTTATGGGGTTATCTGCCCCATGATTATTTATGTCGGTAGACAATAATATCTACTATTACTATAAGATTCCAAGTGGTACAATGAAGTGGTAGTAGCTGGATGGGATCTGCGGAGGATTAGGCGTTGTGGCATACCTTGGAGGCTTATTACCAGCAGTGGAACGGAAGAGACTGACATGAATGAATGAATTAAGTGGTACAATTTGGGGAAAACAAACACCGGTTGGAAGTTCCTTTGGCACACAGCAGCAGAAACGATATAGGTTGAGAATGGCTTAGAATTTAATTTGCTATGAAACAGAACAGACCGACAATGTTGTGACGTCAATAAAGCTGTAATTTCTGTTACATACGATGCAACTGTCACGGCTAATATTACTGTGACATATTCAAATCTCAATGCTGGACATGGGTCTCTTTTGTATAAAACAAATAAAACAGTCGATGAATACCTGAATGAACGAACATTGAATACATGAACGAATTAATGAATGAATGAATTGTGAACGAATTAATGAACGACTGAACGAATGAATTTATTTATTTATTTGCTTAAAAACGTACACATGCATAGTTAACAGATTTCCTAGCTTCCAGAATAATGCATAACTAACAATACAATAATATTATAAAAAAAAAAAAACGTTATGAATATAACATAATGCTATAATCCCCGAAGAGGTGGGCAGCAGAAATTAGTACATCGCCAGTTTCGCCAGTTACCTTTAAATTTCACCAATGGATCGAGGGTGAGCTTATTGCCACACACCGGGCACAGATCCAGCACACAACAAAATTACACAAATACTTATCTAAATCTGCCTAAAGTAAGTAAGCTTCTGGATAAAGTATTTATACTTTCTGATATCATACTCGACAAATCCGTGATTATATCGCAGGTTATGCTAAAAGTTGAAGATATTCGGGTCTTAAGGTTGTCTAGGACAGTCTGACGATCGAATCTCGAACTTATATCACCTTGTTAACCTGTCTGGAACTAAAAACGACCTGAACGTAAAAATAGAACATCTGTACAAGTCTGAAGAGCAAATAAAGGGAACGTAAGTCGCATTGCGCCCTCTGTCTGTGTGTTCGCCACTTAAAATTTATTATATTTCGTGTAACAATTACTCAGTAAGTTGAAGGTTTGCTGATGACAGCCGAAAATGGAGAGAAATGGACGAATTAGAAGCTTTTGTTAACGACTCAGGTACAGGTCTGACTGATATGTGTCAACGTTAAGCGATATTTTATGTTATTTCCTAATGCTGAATGTGGAAAAAGCGAATTTGGTCTGTAAGGATAGATATATTTGCCAGACTCTGCTCTCTGCTTATCTTGAAAGGGTCTGACGTGACGATATAATAGGAGTAATCAGTGATTTTTTCGCCAATTAAACTTTATACCGCAAATAAATAAGTGTGCGTAATAGGTAAATTTGTAATTTCATTATTGTGACGTTACATTAATTTTTCAATTGAATCCGTATTTATAGTCATATTTTATGGCTGGTTCTGATCGAATCAGTTTTTCATTCTGATCAGTGTACGAATAGTAGTAATTATAATTATTAGAGAACTTACAAACGGGGTACAATGTGTTACATTGTACCTACTTATCGAAATATCTCAAGTTCGTTAGTATGCAACAATTATTCACTATGTGTATATGGACCCCTATAATGGCTCTCAGGTAGGTAGGTACCTAAACAATTTCGGGATAAGATTTTGTATGAGTTTATTTCTGTAGCGATTAACATTACTCGCTACTCATTCACAGTGAGACGATTACATGATATCTAGTCTGTAGTTCGTTTGAGGGCATCAAATCTCCTAGTTTTTGTTACAATTATTCATTCTATTCTATATAATTCATTTCTATTCTATATAATTCATTTCTATTCTATTAAAGCAGTAATTAAAATGTTTTGTTAAGGCTATTTATATGAAATTAACAAAACTTATTAACAAAAAATAGGAATAAATCATATAAATTCTTCTATAATTTAACGTGTTTATCGTATTATAGGTCAAACCGTACGCGATCAACATGGCAGACTATGGCCTTAACTTTTCTCACTCTGAGAGGAAGCCAAGGCTTAACATTAAAACTATAGAAGGGTCGATGGTAATGATGATGACGAATCCTTTGGCGAAATATTCAAGAATATGGATGAAACATTGGATAAGAGTTGAAATTTGTCTTTAGAATCACTAATTATTCGATCAAAGCAAAATACTTCAACGTATTGGACACTCGATACTGAGAAAGTCAACACTGAACCGGTATTAAGCGCTCATTAAAACTTTGTGCCAGATTGCAGTGCGCCGGGGAGCGCGCGTCTCACTGAATTTGAGCTGTGTTGCCAGATTTAGCATCAACTCCCCGTTTTGATGTTGAAGTTCTCATTTTCTTATTTCGCTTCGTTTACCATGAATAGGTTATTTTAATTGTAACGATCAAAATTGATTTTAATAATTCTAAATAAATTCCTGAGGGCAAATATAAAACGGCTATGTAAAAAAAAGCAAAGTTTGAATATAGATCTCGTATATCATATTTCATTACCATGAACTCTCATCGTGGACACGCGTCTTCTCTTAGTACGTAAAGGGTTAAGATCATAATCTGCCAATCTAGCATGTTGACAGATTTTGAACGCCTTCTAGTACATTATGAACGAATCTAAGTTATGCAGATTTTCTCAAGATGAACTCTTTTGCCATTTAAGTACGTGATATCTAATATAAAATAATTACACATTAATGTCAAAGGCATAGTCATTTGATGGCAAGTCTTACGTAAAGATTCATTTAAGTAATTAATTTCATAACTTTTTAAAGATTATTATAATATTATGACGTTAAGCCAGATCCTACGAGGTAGACACAAAACACAAAGTGCTATGTATCTCTCTCCTTGCAGACTTAACGTGCTTCTTTTATATTCATCTCTCTCTTTACACGTGGACGTCAGTTTCGGAAACTTTTTATTAAGTAACATATTTTGCGATACACAACACATAATATAACAAGCAAACAAATTATTCAAATTTCTATAGTAATAGCGTTACAAGGAAATTCGAACCTTGATTATATAATTTCTGACATTAGCGATACAACAAAATCCGTATCTTGAGTCGTGACGCAAGTCAATTTTACAACAATATTTCCTTTATCACATCTGCAGGCTTTCGTAAAAATAACTCCAATGTGCAACCAATGAAAACATCCTGTATGTAACTCCACGGTAGATGGCGGTGCAGGGAGCCTTTATTGTAACCGCTACATTGCATTCTCCAGAAAATATGAAATTTACTGTTGAAAATAACATTCCCTTTGTGTTTTAACTCAACCGCTGCAGAATCGCCTCAAGTTATGATGGAATTTATTGTTTGTTGTTTTAAATTTGATGGGTACTAGGTGCTTTAACCAATTAGGTATCTGAATCATCCACACTATTTATAAATTAATTATTATCGTTGTTAGCTCATACAATCTCCCTCTTGATGGTAGATCTCCTCTCACAATGAGATTACTATTGGTTATAACGCTAGTTATGTAGATTTTGGCAGATTTCAAACACTAAGAACTATTATGGAGAATTCCGTACTTTCCAGGTTTCCTTCCGATATTTACTTTTTCTAGTCTTGCTAAGAATATTGTGTCATGATGTTTTCATATTACGGTAAAAAGGCGTATTTCGTGTTAAAAATATATTCCAAGTTTTGTGACCTGTCGAGGCTTAATTAATTTACATAGTAAATACAAAAAATACATTCAACTGTTTTATTACTAAAAATTAAATACAGACGGAATTAATTCCGTATATATGATGTAAATATGAATGAATATATCAAAATGTTTTGCCTATTCCATTTTCCTGTTTGTCACGCTTCCGGGTTGCGTGTGAAGGCTGATGAAAATAAAAGCACGTCAGGTTTGTAAGGATAATGTTTGGCAAAATGTGCTTTCTGCCTACGCCCTAAGGGCTAACAATAATTTTATTTCTCACTAGTGGATTAACATTAGGGTTAGGATAAGCAAATTTCCATTTAATGTAAAATTGTTTAAAATTAATCCTGGTATCACACAGTATCGGGTAATAAGTAGATTTTGTTGTACTTTTACTATATTCATACTTTGTTACACGTTTATATTATTTCATGTATACATGTTTCAAAGTAACATTTTCTAAAACATTGTTGGTGAAATTGTACAACAATTAAACTTTCGCTTTCAAAATTTTATTCAACGCCATTTTGTTTTCGGTTATTCCGACGAGTGTTGGTCATAAAACTTTCATAAAACATTTTGGCACGCAATCGCGTCTATTCGGGTCAAGTTCCAAAATGGGACGGTATTCGGTCGCAGCGCCCCAAGAGATCGTAGGGTTGTCAGCGTATGAATGAAACTGTTTGTTAATAGCGTGAAACGGTGGCAGCCCTGTTGCTTGGTACAGCTAGGAATTTTAAAATGTCTTGTTTTTCGGTTTCAGTGACTGCTGTTGATCCTGTGGTTAAACTGAGATTGCTGATTGACAGGTTCTGGATTTGATTCCCGGGATGGATTTTTCTATCTTATTGTTAGATTTTTTAGTAGAAATTTCTAGTACTCATAGTGGCTTGCAATCTGGATATGTGGCCTTTGTATAGCAATCGGCTCACTATCCATTCCAGAGTGGGACTTAAACGTAGCTAGTGAAACCTTCCAGGATCACTGGCGTGATTTTGCATTTATTGAATAAAAACATTATTTGACGGAAATATAGTGAATATTTATTTTGTTAAAGAATAAAACCTCGTGGAATGCAAAAAAAGTATTGATTTGTAAGGGTGCGAGATGACTTAGAGCGAGTGAGACAGCATTATACAAATCGAGACAAGCGACCATTGAATAGAAAGCACCAAATATAAAGTTTTTTTAACGTAGATCTTACGAGTATATTAATTATCTTATATTATTTTCCATGTGCACATGTAATAATTTTGTTATAATTTGTAAAAGTCAAAAAAAAAACCAAATTAATTTGTTACAGTTATTGAAATTTTCAAAATGATACGACAATCAATACGAGCAGCGAATTCTTAAATTTTTCAGCTCCGTCAAAGCCTCATTTGAACATCAAAGACGGTAACAAACGTTCCCCGTCAGCGTTCCACGCCGACGCCTTACACTTTGTTCGATTACAAAATGATCTTTCGGATTATAAATAGTTTCATTACGTACATTTCAAAGACGAATATTCATTCAATATTCATGAAAAATCAGTGAAAATATCAAAAAAGTTAGAAAGCTAAATGACGTCATTTCAATCTCCTATCCCGCTGAAAATCTCAAAAAGATGAAATATCTTAGTGACTTTATTTCAATCTCCCACTGCGGGGTGCCGGGATTTGATTCTAGATATGCTTTTCTGAGCATCAACATCATTATCAGCCTACTTCCGTCCACTGCTGGACGTAGGCCTCTCCAATGGCACGCCACTGAGCTCGATATTTAGCTCTTCACATCCAACCACTGCCAGCCACTTTGCGTATATCGTCATTCCACCTAGCTGGAGGGCGTCCTACGCTACGGTTATGTGTATAAATATCATCTAAGTAAATATAATGCTGTGAAGTTTCCGATGAATATTTTGTGACCTATGAAGAAAAAAAAAATTAATTTATTAAATCTAAATGTCGTTGGGTATTAAATTTTAATTTCACTATCCACAAAAATATAGTAAATTTGTATAGTAACTTTATGTAGATAAAAGGTATATTATTAGAACATTGAAAATCTTTATTTGTAAACGAAACAAAATGGCGCGAAACTGGTAGGTAACAATTTTTGTTAATAGTCGCGAGTGGCTCTGGGAGTTCGAAAATGGATTGAATTTTTAAATGATTGAAGAATATGATTATTTAGCAATAATCCAGACTAAAAAACTAACAGAAGACGAACATTTTTAATCTCTATTGTTGTAGTAAAGAAATAACATATATTCATACTGTATCTTCTTAACTATACAAGCTTTTCTCGATCTGTATTATAATATTTTTTAAGTTACATTTATTTCAGTACATTTAAAGAATATATTCTTTATAACACAATGACTATTATACAATCATGCCCGGTCTTATTCAAGTTAGGCAGAGAGTACCGCGACAATATGAAATACTAACTAGAATACACTTTTTTCAGTCATTTGTCACGGTCCTATTTAAGTAAGCTGTAAAAACCCTTTTAAATTTTGACAATGTGCGGGTCGGTCGGCGTCCCACGGGAGTAGGGTTATTTATTATTTTTTTATGCCTGGATACATATCTCTAACGCACTGTTATTGTAACCAACGCACAGCTCACTGAGCGATGGTTTTAATACCTGCTACCCAAGGGTTCACAGGAGACCGTTAAACAGACAGTAAAAAATAATTTTAACGATAGGTATATATATATATATATTTGGTACGCGAAGCTCTCTGCTTATCTCGTAAAGGACTTGACGTTGTGATATAATGTTAATATAATAATAAATTGATACGGTTATAATTATAATGATATGTTGTCAAATATGAGTCCGCTTAGCTGTCAAAGGATTGACAGTGCAAGTTCATGATTATTTTAAGCGCTGTCAAATCTTGAGAGCTTTGGTAATTTGGCGGAGTTCATATTTTTCAACTATATGAGCAATAAATCAGCTGATGTTATGTTAAGGTCCATTTGACACAGTAGGTACTTTAATAGTCGCAAAGTTCCGCCCCGTTGATGCCATTCAACCCTTTGGATTACGTCGATTTCCTCAGCCCCATATATTTGAGTTTATTATAAAAATACGAGCAGGGTAGCGAAGTCGATTTCCTATGTAAAGTAGTTGAAGAATCAAGTGGCCGGTTGTAGGGTAGGGGTTGTAGGGTGCATGTTCATAAGCGGAAGCGATTTGCCGTTTTGCGAGCGATTTCGGTGATTCTCCTTATATGTACAATACATTAACAGCCAAACTAATTACTGTACTTTCTGACGTAGATCTCTGTTCTTTTCTTCTAATCTGATTATATAGTTATGTTTTCTTCACGAATTCACTGTCATATCTAATGTCTGTTACATTTGCAGGGTTCGTTGCAGAGTCATTTATGATTTTTAGACAAAATGTGATATTGTTTCTTTTCAAATTCCATTCTAGATTAAAGCTCTAGCTGATTTGGGTTAATAGAACGAATATTGTTTTTAGCGACTAAAGCATGTTAGGTAATGGTACTTTTATCAGGCAACTCTGGCGATGCCGGCACCCTGGTGGATGCCGTCAAATATTAGGTCCGCCGTGATAACCCAGCTTTAAGTTAGCAATGAAGACTGAATAAAAAACTCTGACTGTAGTTATACTTAACTTTCGCAATATTTTATTTAATGTCAGATCTGTAGTGCTTTCAGTAAAGCGATTTGAAGTTTCTGAAGTAGTAGACTTTTAATGAAATCCGCGACCTCTTACCAATGTTATCGCATCCAAACGTTTAGAAGCCCCGCAAAGAAATACGTCTGGGAATTTCCTCCTCCGGGCCAGCTGTCTCGCCATTCCGCTGTACGCTATTAGTCTCACATCGCTATTTTAAGGGGAGTTTTCATATAAACCCTATTTATTACAAGGACAGATATCTTTTAAACTACAGCATTCAACCTTAACCTTCTTATCTTGAAAGGAAACTCGTGTCCAAGGGTGAAATGATAAAATGGTTGATGATAAGGACAAATGGTATGAAAGTAGAAAAAGGTAATTTCGTGGTCTATGGTAAAGTCAAAATAGAGCTCTATATTTTACAAATATGTCTTGGCAATTGACTTAATGTTTTTTTACTTTAATATTACACCCAATATTTTAAGTTGTAAATTAAACGTCATTAATACAATTGAAATGAAAAAAAAAACGGTTTAAAAACGACTAATAATATTGATTGTACGGGTAAACAGATATATGTACATATATAACAAGTTTTGGTAATATTCGTAAAACCATAGACAATGCCCGGAATAGATACTTCTGAGAGAAAAAGTTCTATTGCGTTGCGGGTCTATTATGTTACTATTGGTTTTCTTTTGATTGTAAAGCCTTTTGTTTGTTTTGTCCAATAATGCTATAGATTTATACATGTGAAGATAATGCTGTTAGGTACGTAATGAATAGGTATTACCTACACACGAACAAATAAACCGCCTTAACTTATTTATAAAGTAACACTGCTATATACCTCACTATCCTATCTACATGTCCTATTTCCGTGAAAGGTGTAAGCAGAGGAGCGTGGTACAGTCTCACTTTTCACCTGTTATGCTATACGTCCCACAGTGGAATAGACTGTGAGCCTATTAGCATTAACCGGCCACAAGTCCAGGTTGCCGGCGACTAATAGGTGTTCCAAGTTAGGAGAAGCCTGACACCTGACCTGACATCTAACCCGGGGATCGAACCTAGGATTTTTGATCAGTAGTGGCGCCTGCAACCACTCGCCAACAGGCCAATCATTTAATGAACAAATAATACGTGCTTGCATTTGACTTTAACATGGCTTGTACCTTAACATGAACGAATTGAATATATTTAAGAACACAAATCAATCACGCGAGCCATCAAGTACAACATCCATTCACTGGAGAGTCCTCGAGTTTCAGTTAAGCCTCGATCTCGAGCTAGCAGTGCCCCAATATCCCGTGAATTGAACTGGCTACCGTCGCCGATTTGTCTTCATTTGTCCAACAATAGACTGTAACTGAAATAATTGATCGGGATAGAGCTGTGCTACTTGTATGCAGTTTAAATATTTACGATAAGGAAAAACAGGTTTACTCCTATAAACCTGTTTACTCTCGTAATGGAATGTTGCGGAAGTTTACGGACGGTATTCTGTGTAATTATCGTCTTTAGCTCATTGCCACCTTTCAGAGCAGAACCTAACCGTGATACGGAGCATGATATAAATGCTGGACTCTCCGGCCTTCGTCTTTTATATACTCACGTTAGGTTTTTACGGGGTAGGCAGAGAGCGCTGAATAACCAATACACGCACTATCTTTATATAGACCTGATGCGTTCCTCCTTCTTTAATCGTTCTTGTCCTATATGTCCTCGGTCTATTTCAGAGATTTCTGATTCCCCATTAGCCAGTATTTGACCTATTTGGTCAAGATAGGTGAGTACTTGGTCTTCTTTAGCATCTGCCTCCATTACTTTAGCAGTATGTATGTGTTGTCATTATTTTAACTGTAATTGCTTTTAAATGCCCAAGCCATCGAGGTATGCCTTTTTTCACTTGTTTTTAGTTTCAAGGTTATCTTTGCACGGACAAAAGCGAAGCGTAGATACGTCGATAGAATGTGAAGCTCACTTTTAACTCGAAAATTATTAATTAGTTCTATTTGCGGAAATATTGGGTTGCTATGTGTAACACGAACTATTTGAACGGAGCAAACCAACTCCGAGTCGCTATTAAATATGTTAGTGTAGAGTTAAGCAAACAGAGCAAACTGAAACAGTTTTAATTAAAATTGCGAAATTGCTTATTATTTAGATGTGGTCAATATTCTATGACTGAAGACAGGGCGCGATGGCGCTCATTACGGAAAGTTTATGTCCAGCAGTGGACAGAGATAGAATGATTATGATGAGTAATATTTAATGAAAACTGTCTGCTTCTAAAAGGCGGAGGAGGACTCTTATCTACCTGATGTACTGGTATACCCCACATTATACATAAATAAAATAATTTACCCGACCAGACAAACCAATATCAAATATTTTACTCCTAAGAAATAAGGAGAACCAACCCTAAATAAAATGAAATTGGTCGATTTAAGGAACGTCGGCAATTAATTTGAATTTATTGAATAAAAAACTTCTTTAGGAGCATTTAGCGACTTTTGTTATTGGAAAACTCTATCAACATGCTAAAGATCGAGTTCAAATCAACAGTATTGCATCTATTATGAGCAGGATCCCTATAAATTCTGCTGTGAACGTGGCATAAGTCTGTATTTTTCATTCGGAGTGCTAACAATACGCTCTAGTATACTACACGCCACCGCTGGGAACAATAGAGTCGGTTAGCTGGCGTCCTGCGCATTACGCAACGCTTGCTGACACGACTGCTGACATTTCGATCCAGTTATGTCAAGAACACAATAACTGCACCCTAACTGCCGTTTAGCAGCGCGCGTGCAGTTATAATGCAGTCCTTGTGTAACACTTAGTAACATTAACCTTTTAGTACAAGTTAGTATGAATGCGGTTAGTATTATTTATGTATAATATGTACATATATTCGTTGTTAGTAGTATAATATTTGTCTTAATAGAAGCCAATGATATACGCGTTGTTCCCTATGAGGACTGACGATTTTAACTTTGAGGACATGGTGGGCTCTAATAAAGACGCAGTGTGGCTACCACACCCTTAAGACCGAAATGGAAACTGTTTTAGGGAGTAACGTTTCATGGTAGAAACAGTCGCCTTGGGTGACTGACTTTTTTAGAATATTACTGTAGTGTATGAAATCAAAGACAGACGATCACGGAATGCATTTATTTTAACAAGAACCATCAGACGTCAAGATGACACTAACATGAAATAAAATATTTTGTTATTAATTGTTTTGTTTGTTGATGTTAATGTGTCAGAGAGCATTAGAATTTTTATATACCTACATTTTTGTTTTGGTGTGGTGCCAAATAAAGAGTGATAAAAACTGTTATCCATTTCAGCATGCAACATAATATCATAATAACAGAAAAAAATTGTAATCATTGACACATTGCCATCTGACCTTCATCCTGCCTGTTTAATGGTGACCAGACAAAATGATACTCTTACATCTGTTTATATACATGACTTTAAAGGTAGTCTGGCTTTAAAGGTTAAGGTAAGACATAAACTCTGGTTGCAGTAGTTTATGTTACTAACCACAATATGCGCGCTATACAATAACATACAACTACAAAAAACATATGTTTTACCTTTCTGTCCAACAAAACGAAAAGAAATAAATGGGACAAAAGAAAGAACCTAACTCAATCACAAACGTATTGGTGGCTATGAAGACTGTTTATTCAGAAAATCCAATTATCTAGTCGAATAAAACTAGCGAAATAGTTAACTAGTACATTCGTACGTTGTTCGTTGCCGTGATGTGGGGGCGGATCGGTCGAATTA
>DWME01004156.1:0-16793 GCA_018244795.1 Parelbella ahira ahira
CCATCGGTCCTACGACAGATATGGCCAGCCCACTGCCACTTCAGCAGGCTTATTCTGCGAGCTATGTCTGTTACTTTAGTTCTCTCACGGATAACCTCATTTCTGATTTTATCCGCGAGAGAGACACCAAGCATAGCTCGCTCCATCGCCCGCTGCGCGACCTTAAATTTGTGGACTAGCCCTACCGTCAGTGTCCACGTCTCGGCAGCATACGTCATCACCGGTAGGACGCAATGCTCGAAGACTTTTGTCTTCAAACATTGTGGAATCGCCGACGTAAAGACTTGACGAAGCCTGCCGAATATTATATGTACATCAAAATAGATTTATTTGTTTCCACGAATAAGAAATAATAATTAAACTGTAGTTTATTACTTTTACAAGCACACAAAAGCTATAAGAAAGAAGACACAAGAAACGTAAAGAATTAAAAGAATACTAAAATACTCATAGACGCATTCCTAAGAATTCTCTTCTTGGCAACATAATGACTAACATTAAATAGGTACTAGTTGTAAGTATGTAAACGAATAATACATTGCAAAATTCTAATACGCTTCCGAATTAATCCAAGACAATACACAAGAAGAGACAGTATAGAAGGTGGAGTTAGCGCGGTAGTCTAAGAAAAAAAATGTGTCACGAGCAGTGTCATCCCATTTTTATCGGGACTTTCGCATGGACGCGTCGTCTGAATGCCATGAATTTATTGCGTTGTACAGTCGCCGGAGCGGAGATAATTAGCCAACAATCAGCCAAGAAACTAGAGCCTACAACGAACAATGAGAAATATTAAGAATTATTTCGATATCGCCGCATTTTAGCCTTGCCTTTTTGTCAGCAGACTCACAATAGCCGAGTTATTTTTTTCATTCTGAGAATAAAATGAAATATTCTCTATATATTACGAGCTACTTATATCCAACTACTTTTCCTACCAACTGATTGCGTACTCGTATACGTACTTGTGCAAATTAGCTACATATGTAAGTTTTAAGTCAATGTAAGTTTTTTCGTTTAAGTATGTATAAATATTGATGCTTTAGACACTATTTTATTTTATACAATATATCACTTTATAGTCTTTTACTCGATAATTTAATCTTAGTCAGTCAGTCAGAAGAATATCCTGCCTGTTCGGAGTTACCTCGCAATAGTGTGGCTCTGTAGCGCCTACCTGAACCTTTACTGTTGTAATGTTACAGAAAAAATATAATATATGTATTGTGTTAAACACAAAGAATTTGAAGTTTTACAGTATGCCCATTTGAGTAAACTTAATTTGTTACAAATAAAAACTAACATAAACAACCACATTTAAAAATAATGAAGATATTGTCTATTACCGTTTAAAAGATAAATAAAATTTAAAAAAGTAAGATGAAAATAAAAAAAACAGTTTCTAGTTTATAATGAATTGTAGAACAGTACTGACTAATTTTATTATTCCATAAACACAGTGTACCAAGATAATTTTTTTTTTATAATTCGATCAGACCTAGCTATTAGGTATAAATTATGTAAATTTAGCTTAATGCAAGAAATAAAAGTCTTTTCATTTATTTTTATTTATTTATTACCATGTTCATTATTTAAAATAACTTAACAAACAACTACCCTACCATAAATAACTTAGTTTATAAAAATGCAAATTGAATAGAGGAGAAGTTTTTGCTACCGCATAAACATGTTTTCGTAACTATCCCAATTACTCAACGAGTCCTGTCGGGAACAGTTTTTTACAAAGTTGTAAAGCTGAACAAATAATTTTTCTCTATCCGCACGCTGTAAATATTTTTAAATGTAACGATCAATGTAAAACTAAACAGAGAGCCAAATGTAACGATCAATTTAAAACGAAACAGTGAGGCAAATACAAGATCAACGTAAAACTGAACATAGAGTCAAATATAACGATCAATGTAAAACTGAACATAGCGGCAAATGTTACATCGATATTGAGTTCGTTTTGTGTAATGACGAAATCAAGATGTAATTAATTAATTTGTAATTATTTCAATAAAAATACTAATCTTGTCACATTATTGATCTTAATTATTTATTATTTCTTATTGAGAAACAAATCATAACTTCAACTTTTTATTGTAAACGTTGTAAAAAATCACCCTCATAGCAATATGACTTTGCACAATAATTTTATCTTTTACAATTGAATAATATTTATGGTCTATACAATAATTGTTAAATTATAGTGATTATTTAGAGTCATTTCCACGCGTGTCCATCTAATCCCAACGCAGGTTTAAACAGAGCTTGTGCACGTAAAACAGACTCTAGTTATGTGGGTGATAAACTACAGATATGCAAATTAATACAAACTTATATTTAGTTCATCGTTATACAAAGATTTCTGCCAGACAGAAACGAAGGCCAAGAGCTCCGGTTCAGTGTTACCACCGGGCACTGCACCTACTGACCAGTCAGACACAGACTAGAACAATGCCAGCTACCTCTCGATAACAAGAACACGAAAATGAAAAACAAATCATGTGCTATGTTGCGTTGGAGAACAATTTATGTTGCGCGCGTCCGGTAAAGCCTGCGATGAAACTTTCATCGTATCGTCGCTCTGCAGCTGCGAAATTGCATTCAACTAGGTATTGTGCTTTTCTGTTGCCACTGGAATTACCGGAGTCGTAAGGAATATCCTGTATACATGTACTTCATATTGATAATATTTATTAGTATCTTTTAATTCATTAAGTAGTCTGTATATGTATTTCGCATTGTATTCATGTTTCATAAGTACTTAATGTATGTATTTCATATTGTATATTGTATATTAGTTCAGTTGATTACATCATATAGAATTCTAAATGTAAATTCCTATTTTATTGTTTATTATACAATTATGGGTGTTAAAGACGTTTATGTGTAGGTACACGCCGAATTTAATGGGCAGAGTTTAAAAATTTTACTCAATAATAATTAACAATTCATTCGGAGAAAAGTTATTAACTTTGAAAGGCCATTTTTCACTTATTATTTACGTACGTCTTAAAATCGATGGTATAGTGCACAGATATTATATATAATACGTATATTTATGATATATATATCACGTAACGACCAATCTCTGTTATATTTATAAATATAAAAAATATGTTCAAATTGAATTTTCACGGCTGCAACGCGCCGATACGATGAGGCTTTCACAGCAGGCTTTCACTCTGCGCTTGAAACAGAAATTGTTACTTCCAATCGCGTTGTTCTTGTTCATTTATTTTAAAGCTCGCTCTTTTTCTTTTATACGCGTAATTTGTTATTGAGAATTATTTAACAGGTGACTTAATAGTAAATAGTAAGGGTTAAATAGAAGTAATAGTGTGGATATCATTAAATAAACATTGTTGGTTAATAGAATCAGGCGTTATTTAGCGGAAATCTGTTATAAGTTGCAAATTACAACTAACTATTGTAAAGTGCAACTAACATGTTACATATATTATTGTTTAGAATTAAGAGTTTAATAGAAAAGTAGGAACCCATTAACCAAATACCTACTTACTCGTCAGAATTACCACACCTTAGAGATCATTACAGTGTACTACATAAGTATATAATATGCACGTATCATATCAAATATTTCTTTTTTCATTAAATAAAACGACATTAAACCACAAAAATACAGTCGAATTTTAAAGTTATAACCGCGAGTCGACTTTGAACTAGCATTCGATTCAGAGGAAAGAATCTGAAGCATTGAGATGTCTATATATATAACTTATTATATAATTATATAACATCGTAGTGAAAGCTTTATAAATAGTAACTTCAAATCTCTGTATGATGTAAATATGAACACCGGTTGCAGCAAATGTGACGCAAACGCAAAACTTCTCGCCGCGCTCACGAAACACTCCACGGCTGATTTAATTAATTAATTCTACTGTATTTCATACATTATGAATATAACTGTTTATCTGCAATCCTTTTTACGTCCTATATAATTTAAAATTTGCATAATTATGTGCGATACGCTCATCTTGTTCAGACAAGATAAAATTTTCACTGCTGATGCCAACATATTATTGACTAAACATATCAACAAATTAATATTTGTTTTCCTACACACAAACACCAGTTAATAGGGTGAAGTTGTTAATTGAAACTGTGGCGTACAAATTGACTGTAACCAGGTGTGTCGTTGTTTTCGAATAATCGAACAGCGTCATTTATGCCGTATTATGTGTCACGTTAAACAAATTTCCAATTAATCGTACCAGATTTATAAAATTATCCAATTAATTGGACCAGATTTGTAATTGAATTGGGTGCGTTCTTGGTTAGTCTATATTTATCGGTTTTCATTACCCTCTGACGTTGGCCTGTCTAATTCACGTTCCAAATTTAATACCTTAGAGGTGCATCCGAATATTGCTACAAATGCTATAACCCTTAAACTAATCCCTGTACATATTATGGATTGTATGAATTTTCGCAAATACATGTATATTATGTGTGTATACATTCACATGAACGCTATTTTTATTTTGTGCCGAGTCATCTAAAACTATTTCAATCCAGGCATCCAAATTCGATGAGTCAGATATTCTAGATTTGTTCAATGACTGAATAGATTTATTTTAGTTTCTGTTGTATGGCTATATTATATTAACGAGTACGTACTTGACATTGTAGTCTTCTCTCTCTTCTCTCCATCTCTTTTACTCTCGTTCGAGATATCCATTTCTTTGTTTAACAGTGTACTAATTTAACAGTGTAAACATTTGAATATCGCTTAATAAATCAAAAAAATGAGAATCATCATCTTTAACCCTTTTATCTATTCGCTTTTGGGCCACGGGTTTTCTCTCAGAGTGATAAGGACTGAAGGCATAATCTACCACGCTGGCCCAGAGTGCGTTCGCAAAGAGCATGCGCCTTACAGAACATTACAGATAACATTGAGATGTGAAGGTTATTTCAAGATGTTTTCTTTCACACAATTTCCTAGAAAAATCCGACTTAAGGTAAGGAACGTCATGGTAAAATTCTAAATTCTAAATCAATGGGCTGTGCCTGACTATCAAATTATAACGTATATACAAGTAATGTAATATGTTATTATCGTAACTAATTACACATCAATTTGTATATAGTATACACATTGTAACTAATTACAATGTGTACCATCTTAGAACTTACAAAGAAATTTTAAGACGTGTGAAGTCTGCCAACCCGCAGTTGGCTATCGCGGCAAAACATGGCGTTAACCCTCTCATTCTGAAAGGAGTCTTGTGACTGACAATGGAATAATAAAAGGGTCGAGAAAATAAACATATCAATCTTTTCCCGATTAATTACTGGTGAGTAATACACTCCTATGCCTGCAATTTAGGCGTGATGTTACATTTTTATATTCTATGCTATCGAAAAATTTGAACCACATTCACACAACACAGGTATTGCGTGCTCCAATCTGTACATTGTTAGCGCTGAGACATTGAGGCTACTTTATGCGAATGACTGACTTATCTTTATAGGCTATTTATGTCTCATTCTGGACGTAGGTATCTTATCACTGGCCGTTAACTTACGCTTGGGCAATGTGGGTCGCAGAAAGTCCTGTTTATAATGACTTCGCTACATGTGATTGTGTGGTGCAGTTCAAATGTTTGCCAACTGCAACTTGTATGGGCTGCACATTTTTAATGGAAATATGATGAAGTATAATGAAGTTATATCGACAATTTAAGCATACTACGAAAATAAGTAGTAAAGTAATTAAGTAATAGGTAATAAGTGGTAAGTTTATCTCGCTGAGATTAAATGTATCCTTAAACGGGTATAGAATTAAATATTTTTTAAAACATAATACACGGTTAACTCCAAATTGCATCTCGAACGTTTACGAGCGCCATAAAAACAAATATAAAACAACATTCAATATATTGAAGTACATAAAAATACTTTAAATATTATATTAAGACAATCTTAATAATTGAAACATCATACCATCCCGAAAAATATACTCAACCTATGCCGGTACACAAACATATCATTAAAATGTTCATAATTATCAAATCTTTAAACGTAAATTACTTCGCTATTCCTATTAAAAAACCATTGTTATTAAAACACTTGGGCTTTCAGCTTAAAGAACGTGACTTTCGACTGCTCGTGTGCTAAAGAACATCATTTCAGTCCACAGGAGTGTCAACGGGTCCGTAATTAACTTCCATTTGGAAGGATAATATTAATACTATATTTTAATATTTAGTTCAGCTAACAGACAAACGGGCCATTTGCTGGTAGTTGGTCACCTTCGTATACGGACATGAGCAATACCCGAGGAGTGACCAATACTTTTTCGGCTTTAACGGAGAGCTCTCTTTGCACTCTCAATGAAGAATCCTGTACCATAGTGCTTCGGGAATAGGTACCAGTGATAAAAGCCCATTCCACATCTTATACACGTGTGCTAAGAACACTTGTAATAACTTGACTAATGTTCTAGCTAATTTGTCTAACAGTTCTCTTACTAATCAACCATCTCATTAACAACGAATAGACGATACTAATTGACATTAATCGTCCCATTCCCTCAGATGTTTGAAATTACTCGCAGATGTCCATGGGCGATAGTATCTACCAGCGACAAGCCTGTCAGTTTATTTCATTTATTCATATAAACGATGATGCTGAGCTTATTCACATTCCCAATTCGCTATGGTAACTCTCTGCGAAAATAACGAATTAAGGGGTCCTAAAAACACGATTTATAAAACTATTAACTATATTGAGCTTATCAATGTAACTTATCTGTACGGAGACTTTGGGTTAATAATATTGTTGTTGGTGAGAATGTAATTAGACGTGATGCATTACTCACAAGAGAAAACACATTACTGATGTCATAATTAATTAAGACAAAGCAAATCCAATCACATTATCCGTGGTGGAGTTACTTGGAGATTCAATTACTAAAACGCGTAATGTACAATAAATGAAGTTGCATTTTATTGAACACCTTAAATCTTTAATGAAATAAATTATTAGCAAAAGATTTTAGATTTCAAGGTAATATAGTGAAATAAAAATTAAAAACATAGGTAATATTGCGTTTGTATTTCGCCGAAAAGATAAGCAGAGTATGGGACACTCCCACGGTTCACCAGTTAAGTTATGCGCCCCATCGTGGAAAAGGCGATGAGACTATTGCGATACACTAGGTAAAAGTCCAGACTTCAAGATACCATTAGAAAATTCAAATTGAAAAGAATTATCCCTTAAAGTTTATTTTTAAAAATTTTATCATTCTCTTCAAGTTTCACAATTTCAAAATATTCACAGGTTATAAAATATACCTCAAGTAAAAGAGATAAATTTTCAAAATAACAAATAGTTTTGAATACTTGATGATTAATTTAATTTAAATTGTATAATATTTAAAATTTTTCTTAATGTTGTCTAAGCCCCACGAAAACCATCTGAACATTACGCTTAGACCAAAAAATCTCTCCGGTTTTGGACTCAAACTTTTACCAAAAAACAATATGAATAATGTAAACCAATCACTTTCTTATATTTACATTCGTTAGCATTTTGCTAGTGCTTGTAAAAAATATTGTGTTAAACTTTATGGAAAGGTAGTTTAGATTTTAAAAGTTTCTTACATAAAAATAATGTTTATACCGATATCGAATAAAAAGATGAATAGGCATAAAAATAGGCATAAATTTTTAAGAAAATTTTATTGTAAATATCTCATCTCAATTTTTTACTAACTTTATGACATCGCTAAAGTAAACAATGAGTTCTTTAGAAAATTTCTCGATTAAATCAAAGTGACCCGACTAAGATATTTTTTAATGCAAATTTTTAATGTTTTATAACATCACACATTCCTTTATATTTAAATCAATAGGAAAAGAAACGTCAGACGAAAATAAAAGGAAACTTGGATGAAGCAAACAAGCTGGGCTAGGCAATATAAACCCACTGCATATATTTTTTTTTTTCAAAGGTATAATTGAAATCGATGCTTCAACAAATTGGCAACAGACAATTTGAACCCGGTCGCCTTACTCAACAAATTTCAACAATGTCTATCATTCACTGGCAAATAAAACTTTTTGAATGCAATGTTTTATTGTCCAATGACTGTGCACCAACGTTCTCGAGATAGCACTTCCGTTTTGACAGCGTAACGTACATACGTAGGAATAGCTAGATCACAAAAAAAAACCTTTTTTAGGTTGTAGAACACACACGAAGCGCCCGCGGCCGTACCACCACTACACCTATTTCTACCGTGAAGCAATTGTTATTGTAATAATTTGTGTTTCGAAAGTAGGATTTGGTTTCCGGTTTACCTGTATGCTGCGCGCCAAATGGAAAACACGATTGCGTCTTACGATGGAGCACACATGCCTAGGAAAAGCTTAGTCGCCCTTACTATAAACCGTCTAAATGATATATCTGGAAACACGCTGGGCGAGTTTCATTGCTTGAAAGATTACATTGGTGATGAACGAAAAATACAATAGCGTATTAACTGATGCGTACAACCCAAACACAGACGGCGAAGCCGACTGAAAATGTGACTTGAATTTGAGTTAAATTTATAATCCTTTCGCAAACGTTACTTAGTGAGACAGACGCGAACTAATTCTGAGCGAGTCCGCCTTAATTGAAATGTGTCGCGGCAAACATGCACGGCGCTTTCGCGTTTATATCGAACAAGTGTGTCTTCAACGAATTTAGAGCGTTGCCTACAATACGTCCAATTACAAGGAGTTAATTAAATTGAACTGTTTATTATGCAACTTGCTACAATTTAGTCTAACAATGAACTGTAAGAGTTTCATCATCGTGTCATTTAAGATTCGTATCGTAATGTATAAGATTTATATTACATTATATCATCATCATAATCGTCAACCTCTCGATATCCACTGCTGGACATAGGCCTCCCATAGTCGGCGTCACTCCATCCGGTCCTGGGCCTTCCGAATCCAGCAGCTTCTCGCTGTCTTCATATCATATACTATAACATCATTTAAGATTCATAGTCGTTTTTGAAATTTTGGATGATGGAAATATCTGGATAATGGAAAAAACTGAAAAATAAATTAAAAACCTCTAAGGCTGAGTCAATTTGATTGGTTTTTATCTAATATGTTCATCTCATTTTGACTCACAGCCTCCGATAGAAACCTCTAATATTTACAAGAAAGCGCCTTTGATCCTCTTATAGAGCCTTCAAAGAAGTTATTAAGTCTATCGTCAAAAGATCTAGGTTTTAGTTTGATCATTTTTCATCAAAAGCCTACACACCTCTCATAAAGTTTTGTTGATATTATTAAAACTTTACCATGAGATAAAAGTATATTTCTTTATAATTATTATTCTTAGTATAATATATAATACTTTAATATAATAATACTTTATAATAATAATAATAGTTAATACTTTATTCCCTGGAAAGTCACTCTGTAAGAACAATAGACGATTTATCGTCGCGATAACAAGACTTGTTAATAAATAAATTAATAACAAAACTCTTGATTTTGCAGCTTTTGAATTTTAAATTTCATATATATCGTTAAACTTAAGCATCAATTATATATACGCGCACACACTCATATCAAAACATATGTACATACAGCCACAAACAAAAACACTCTTTTTACTTCTTCTCTTTTGATTAAATATTTTCAAATTTTACAAATTGTTAAACTCCTTTGTACGCACACTGGCTCTTCATGGAGACACGTATATAAAAAGTGTTGTAGAATCTGTACAATTTATCGAACCTAATTAATTTAAGGCATCTTTTAATTATTAAAAAGACTTTATTTTTATGTTAGTAAGCTATGATGGAATTTGTTGATATACAAATTCCATCAATGCTCACTAACAAAAACCCTACAAAACAATTTCGAGTCCGTGCAAATCTTAAAACAACAATTCAATTACACTATTCCCTTAAAGCGAGAACTGAATATCGAGTTGAATAAAAATAAAATGAATAAAGATAGAATTAAAACGGGAAAAGAGGAGAACTTTATTGTCGCGTACACTAATGAACACTCTCGCTGCCGTTATTCATTGTTTTAAAGTGCATCAAGCTTAAGGTGCGTTAAGAGCAGTCGAAGCATTCAATTCGATATAAACACCGTCGTTTACAGCATTCTCATGCTATTTTATCCTTATTAACACTTTCCGGCTCATTGATCTCTGTTTTATATGTTGTTGTTTTATTTGCACACATATTAGTGTAAACAATAATTAAGTACTTAATTGTTTTGTAAAGCGATTTTTACAGTTTTGTACATAGCGGCTTTTGAACATCCAATGTTTGGTCATTGGCCTAAACGAACATTGAAAGCCATTCGTGTAGACTAGTTTGAAATTGTATTGTACTTGGATCATAATACATCTTGGAATTGTCAAGGTAACACGTCTTGTTTAACACTGGTCGCTTATTGAAGCAACATTTTTTTTAATTAATATTTTCGTAACAAATACCTAACGAAAGATTGGTAAAAGGAAGCAAAGAAAAAGATAAAAGGTACAAGCCCTCTGAGATTGTCGCCAGTCTTCTCAGCCAAGATTACGTCCCTACACGGTAGTAGATTCAGCTTTAATGTAACCTTGACAATTTGAAAGTGGCCCCGCGAGCCTAAGAAATTCCATTTCATTTCGTGCGTTTTGTAAAGTGGAAACCATTATAACAATTCTATCAACAGCAATGAAATTAAGAGCGGTGAAGCGTTAGGCAGAGGAGTGTAGTACACACCCATGTTCCACCAGTTACGTTTACCTCCCACCCTGGAGTAATAGTGAGTCTATTACCAGGTAGAGATGCTCACTCCGAGCCAGTATTAGAAATGTTTACCAGGGGCGTTGACCTCGGTCAGTAGTTACGTTTGCAAATACTCAACTAACGAGATATTCAAAGTTCCCAAAAAAATAAAAGTTTTCAACTCATAAATAGGAGTCACAAAAAGACATAAATTAAAAAAACTTTAAAAAACTCGAAACTGTCACTTCTCTTAATTTAGAATGTCATACATAACATGTATGACATTCTAAATTACATTATGACCTCTATAACATGTCACAATATTCAATTCTTCTGTTGTAGAAATCGAAACAAAAATACGTGGCTACTGAGAGACTAAAGCAGCCAATATGGCTTTAAAGCCTTAAAGCTGACCAGCTGAAATAGCAGAGGCAGACTACATACAATTCGATTGAGTACAATCCTTATTCTTTAAATATACTTTGTCCTTTAGTTATTAAGTACCTTCACTAAACACATTATTGTGAATAGCAAGAAATTTTTATACCTTTATACATAAGCTGACCTCAATACACCGGCACGTGTAGAAGCAGTTTAAGGTAAAGATGATGCTGAAAGGAACCCTAGCCTCGTTGTTATCATATTTATTGCCGTGTGCCCCGAAAAACTGCTATTTATTACTTAGGTCTCAAGATCATAAAACAGACATAGAGCAGTAAAACCCCCATCATACTTAAAATAATATTAGGGTAGGGTAGGCAGATAACACCGAGTGATGAATATCTGTATATTTCAAGTACTGACGTGTTTCTCTTTTGTTAATCATTGTCTTTAGACATATGTACTTCCCGGTTTTGGATACTTCTGACCCCCCTCCTCCTCTCACGTTCAGCCAGAACCTGACAAATATATTGTGGAAAAATTAACTTTTTATGATCTTATTACTCTAGATACTACATATCGCTTATGACTCACGTCAGCCGCAAAATTGTATCCGATGTCTTGTACAATCTCGAAAGTTCTATACTAATCTAGACCCCCACCGCCGTTAGAAATTTCAAATATAACAATGTGACTTTAACGCTTTCTGCCTCTGAAATACAGGGGGTATCGTATAACATTTTCTCCGTTAATTGCAGCACTTTTATTATTTATCACACTTAGACTGCACTTGTGTTGTACCAAGATTTCACCCCTCCACTATTTGCATCAATATATCTACAATTTAAGTTTAGCATATTATACTTTCACGACAGTCGCGAACCTACAATATTTTGCATGATTTAAATTTGCGAAGGAAAATTTGGCTGAGAATTTTTATAAAAACAGAAATAAAAATTTGTATAAGCTATTAATGTTCACTATAGACGTATATGAACGTAAAAAATGCACGAAAGATCATTTATTTTAAATCTTATGAAGACAACAAAATATTTTGTATAAAAACATAAAGTCGCTTTGTTTATAAAAACAAAATGCCTTAAATAGTTATGTTATGTGAAATCATGGCGGTGAGTAGAACTGGAGAAGTTAAAATTTACCGATTTAACCATCATAATTTGGTTTTACGAACATTGAAGTACTTACATATTTTTAAAGCTATCAAATAGTCTCATAATACCGGAATAAATAAAAATTAACATCTAGTTACTTGATAATACACCAAAGAAATAAGTTCTAAATGAGATTGCAAGTTTTATCCAATTCTGAATGATTACCACGGATAAAATTTAATTAAGCCACAAATTGGTTAAAAATCGCCGAGTATCTTTTGTTGGAGAATTGTGCAATATGATTACGTACAATCAATTTAAACCATTATAAGTTTTGAAGTAATAATACTGCGGGCTAGTAACCGTTCTCTGCGGTAAAATTTCAATTAAATTTGTGGTAAAAGTCAAAGTGGTAACGCGGCTTGAGTGGTTTTGACACGTAATATTGACGCGGGAAATAATTGCTAATGTTTGTTATTATTATTATTATTTTATTATACCATGTCACGAACAAGTAATGTTGACAGTCGGGCACTTGTAAAGTAATGAATTTACAGTTGGCAAAACATTTGTGTTTCTGAGTCAAGGTTTTCCACTTGACTGCGGAATCTAGTCAGCTAAGGAAACTTTACAGCTACAACATAGTTAGTTAGTTGGAAAGTTAGTTAGTAAACATTATAACTTTTTTAATCTCCCTTAATTATTATTAATGTATGTGTTATACATATATACCCAATAAATGTTTATTATTATTATTAAATTTATCTGTATACCCAATAAATATCACAACGCGTGCTAAGCCTTAAGGCCGGTTATAACTTATAACTGCTGTTACTCAACGACAATAACCTGGGTAGGCTACTCTTAACAGGAATGTTAAATCGATCGCACTTTACGCATGAACGCGTAGGTTTCGTTAAGCGGGGGCCGTTCGAGCGATCAGACCGCCACTGACATCCACGCTGCTGACCCCTATCCGTTAAAGGGTGTACAAGACGTACTTAAGCTCGATCCTGTAGTGATTTAAAACTGCCTCCCATTTCAGCAGGTCCTGGCTTCAAATTCATCGCGCACTACCTTAATAAAAATCTGCGTTTTAAGTATCTTTGACAGTAACAGAGAAACTTCGTGGGGAAACTTGCGCACCTTAGAGATCTCCGTGATGTTCTAATAGGCATCGGCAGTAGGCCAAATCGCATTTGATGAAGAAGGAGGAAAGCATTACAGTTTTCTATAATATTCCGTGAGACATGAAGTCTATCACCATAGTAGCAGGCTATAACCTTAGCCCTTCTGATTCTGAGAGACCTGAATCGAATAAGAACTATAAAAAGATTGATGATGATAATGGTAATGATGATGACAACGCTTGCAGTGTTATCAACACTGCATACGTATATTTTTCCTATAGAACATCGCTTATCCAAAGTACAGGAATTCGCGTCTCAAATATTTTTCGACTACAAATATTTATGACGAACGCACCTTAGGAACGATACTTACACCGACTCGTACGATGTTTTGTTTAAAGAACAGTCATTCAAATGATCCACGTCCGTCACCTCACCTATACCTACTTACGAATTAAATATTCATAAAGATATATCCTTTGTGTTAGCTTTTTCGTACTTAGTGATAGAATTTATTTTTATGTGGCTATTTTGTATATAGAGAAAATAACTAGGTACATATATAAGAAGTCATAAAAAAAATGATGTACAATGACGCTGATTATCCGTTAAAAAGATATCTTCCAGCAGCACCAGGGTGGAGAGTGATTGATTATAATATATAACTGGACAAGAAAGTAACAAAAGTAGCACACAAATATGAATATAATGTGCATATAAATATCTACGCATGCTACAGATATATTTTTGATTGTATTGACCGAGTTTGTAGTATGTAAAAAACTATGTTGTAGGTACCTATATATAATATATTTTTTGTAACGTAATAATTTGTATTACTTTGTAATATAATAAATTGATATAACAGCAAAGTACTTAATGCTTATTGGCTCTCTCTCATTCAAACCTGGCTGATAGAGAGAACATGCAGTGGGATTATACTTTTCAAAACGTACTACCACGCCAATAATACTTGAAGGGGTAAGCACACTCGCACGTGTCGCCAATTACTTTTACGTCCCACCTTGGAATAGGTAGCGAGCCTACTGCCATACACCGGGCGCAGATCCAAGCTCCGAGTCACTACTCGAAATTTCTGCTGGAAACTCTAAGTTAGAAAAATCAAACCGAGCCGAGAATCGAACCCAGAACATTTTGATCAGCTGTCGCACTCGCAACTATTCGATCACTGAGGCACTTGGCAGACACATACATATTTATACTTTATCGACGCCTATCTGACCTATATACAAATTAAACAGTTTCATCGTAAAAATCCGTTTCGTTTTCCGAATGAAATTGCAAAAGCGTTTACATGAAATGATAGTTCTCTAACTCATTTTATAAATCTCACTCAAAGTTGAAATATCAGAATGGGAGTCAACGAAAAGCTCTACTAAAAACAAAATGACAATGCGGTAACAAACAAAACGTCTATAAATACCTATAAGTAATAATAAAAGTACTGATAAGCGATTGAAAAATATCCGTTAGTCAACCGCGTAATCTCCTGGGCCGGGTATCCGGGATATCGCTGGATTGACAAAGGAAGCGATCATATCCCTCTGTTTTATTGACCATTACTTGCGTATTGCTCCGGCAATTGATTCGTGGATAGGATATTTTTCCTTGATGTGGATATTGTATGGTGCTTTTTTAATAAGTATCTACCGCTTGCTTAATATTAGGATAAATAAATACGTTATATTTAGTGTACCTCATGTTTAACAATCATCATCATCGTCGTTACCTTCATCATTCCTTTCATGGTTCGACTGTTGAACACAAGTCTCCGTTTATAACGAAAAGGGCTAAGACAAAATCTACAGTCAACAGTTTTTGATAATGAATGCTATTGAAATTTGTTTTAGATATGTTACTTGTATAAAAATTTCCTTACAATCTTCCTGCTATGTTCACTTCTGATCCAACATATTCGGTTAGTGTACGCGGTAGTTTCTAATCAATTTTATATTTACGTTATCATTGTTACAAGGAAACCAAACATTCGACATGGATCCTCGGATTATGTGGTACCTACAAATATTTTAACCGTATCTAAACTTTTAAATGGACGACATTGCAGTTAAAATGTATATCGGTTTTTTCGATGTTATATTTCCATATATATTTAGGTAACTAGTATTTTTATAGAGTATCTAAGCTTGAAACTGAAATGATGTTATTAGTGTATCTTTATTATAGTTATGTACGTTAGTCAATAACATGAACCCGCCTTAAGGAACTTATTCTTTATATTGTATCAAACGTAAAGCGAAAATAATAAAGTACTATGTTGAGTTTCTTAAATATCAATAGGCTGATGTAGCCAACAAATCTAGAAACGTCGAGAACTATGCACCAGTTGGCACAAATTTTCACAATATTGACAAAGCTATCGAAAGCGTCCCAGTAGCGTCCGAGAATTGAGAGGATTAAACGGTTTCTGTGCCAGTGATTACGTTGGTTCACTTTATCTATGAACTGAAATGGCTAGACTGTGATAGACAGGTACAAGAGCTACGCCGAATGCAAATCTTCCTAACACATACTAATTTTGAGCTTTATGTATTAACCACTGTGAGAAATTAATATTTTAATAGTTTCTTTCCGGTGTCTAATAATTTACTATTAAAGGTATTGTTTCTAACTTATAATTCCCAGTAGTGGCGGAGACACGCAGTCTGGAATTGTGCCCGCACGGAGTGTGGTATTAAGGAGAAATGCAGGTGTGATGTTATATACCTACCTAATAGCGTTCTGAGTACCCATGTATGTACATAAATATGTGATAAAATTATGAACCACCTTGCCATTTATATTATATTAAAGTTTATATTTGATCTCATAAAATAGGATACGTGAGGTGATTTTATCATGTTTCGAAAGTTTAAAAAAAATTTAATTCGGAAATGGTGTAGTCACTGTTTATATAAACATCAAAATTATTAATCCTGTTACGTTCGTTTTGTGTACTGTATAATATTACTCAACACATGTTTCTTAGCTTGTGTGGACTCCCGTAGAGCTTACAGACGAACATGTGGCATGTGTACTTTAGAGTAACCCATCTAATGACAACGGATCGCCCAACCCACGCGCGAAACTATGAAAACGGCTTGATGATGTCACAGCGACGTGTTTATACAATGCAAAAAAGTATGTTACCTTTACCTACACAGTTGTAGAAATCTTCTTTGACAGATATCATAATTTTACTCAGACGCTGACTTCCGTAGAACGAATGTTTAATTTTCTATAGGTACATTTTTATCTAGTTAATGATTTTAATAGTAAATTATTGAGTTTTGTAAGCGCGAATATTCTTAAATTGAAGCCGCAAATCCATCCAATTAAATTTTTCGAGTTTTTTGCTTCCGTTTTACCGCCAGAAAT
>DWME01004157.1:0-16792 GCA_018244795.1 Parelbella ahira ahira
AGGTTGCACCTCGCTTGCGCTGGCACCATGGTTAAGGGGTTGACGCACTTCATAAAACTGTTTCGGCTTGGCAATCTATGGGTTCGATTGCCGCCCAGGACCGTATTTGGTGTAGTGAGCACGAGTATTGGTTCCGTGTCTGGATGCGAAATTACCTTTATAAATGTATATTTAGAAATCACTTTAAATTAAGTTTAGTATTTTGAATTACCTATGTTCATCACAGCATTATGGCTGGCCACGGGCTTGTTTGTCACTGGCCACGTAATCGAATCTAAGTATAACTTCTCGCTCTACAGTCAGCGTCAGTAACTACTGGACCAACAACTAAGTTATATTGGAATATTAATGGTCATATATTGCAAGCGTCCCACAGATTAGCACAGACAAATAAGCGTTGACTGATTTTGTAGTTTGCCCGAGCGGCAGCCAATCAGCGCGCGAGAATTATTTCGCTTCTGATCGGCTGCTCGTACGTCAAGCGACTGTCAAATACCTACCGCGTTAGTGACGTGGCAACCGGCAACCGTAAGCAGACCCGCACACCTGCTCCAAGGCGACGTGGACGGAATCAGCATAAATGTATTTGAATTATCACTATCTTAAATATTGTACATTTGATTACGTCACTATTACTGTACATCGTACGTCACAAAGTTGATTTGAACCTTGACATGATTCATTGAGATTTGTTTTTCTCCATAGTTTCGTTTTCTTTACATTGTTTAAATTACACATGATTTACACTGACACATCGGTTTTAAATAAATTTTCAATTTGTGAAAATTGCAATCAATTTTAAATAAAATTTAATCAAAATACAAACGCCAGCTGATTCCACCCAGTCAGCGAGCAGCCGAGAGCGAAGCGCGTCCAAAGCTCCAATGCACAATACATACGGCTCCTGTTGAGGTGATGCATGGATGGCGAGGCGGAGTGCAGCGGGCGCTGAGCGGGGATGCGGTCCAGCCGCGTCATGGAGTACGCCCTACCTGGCGCGCGCGGGGCCGGCAGCGTGGGCACCAGGTCCGTGCGCCGCCGCGCCACCGACGACCACGCCGCGGCCTGCGGCGACCGCTCCGGCTCGTCTGCGCGCCGCGCCACAACCCACGCATTACCCTCTATTCATACTACACTCTTTATTGGCGCTTTGTTCGCTTACTATTGAGCGTAAACGCCTTTATACCTACTCAGAATTGTCAATAACATTTGGGTATTAAGTGTTTACTGCAATTAACGCTCAAGGACAGCAGATCTCCGATAAGGTGTTGGTGTAGTTTAACAATAAACTTAAAGATTTGTCTTTACATCTTAGGGACACATCGACGCAGTATCGCATTCTAAACGCTAGTCCGTCGTATAAAAAATATTACACTAATAAAGGTCACCTACAAATGTGTAAATATTAAACCGCGTGTCATAATTGTTTTTTCGATCTGATGTGTCAACTCTTTTATTCCCAATAAAATATAACATTAACATTAATTTGAATAATTTGTAATGATGCGTTAATCAATAGGCAAATATTCATGAAAAAACTTAAAACCAAAACCTGCGATATTTTAAAACCAATCAGTACGTAACTCGAATCGAATAGACCAAACGAAGGACGGTGCGCTATCAACGTCATAGTATCGTATTTATGCAGAATCCGTTCATCTCCCCAACAAGGTCGCCCGAACGATTAACGCTTAAACACCTACCCGACTGCCTCCATAGCTTTGCGAGTGCAAAAATACATTTACTCACAGACGTGAAAAGATTTTTGAAAATTACGTAAAGTTATTCATAATGACACAACAACCGTTTCTTTAATTAGGCCATTTGACTACCTACTACTTGTAGGTACAACCTTCAAGTATTTGCACAATTCATGTCTAAAAAGACCTATTTATTGTACGTCGCGGACAGTGTGTCAGTGACACTATAAATTTTTATGTGTAAACTGTGTGACCTTTATTTTCATGGTAAGATTCCATCCGTGACGTAACGCAACACGTAACGTTAACGCTAATTAGCGCGTTACAAGACATATAATGAGTATCATTCAGTTTATCACATCTAGAGCACAATTAGAAACACAGAAATCTTCGCAGAGATAGCCTTGCGGATGTTTCCGATGACTAATGTGGAACGCTTTGTGTTCCGGTCTAACCGCCAACCTCAGTTGTGTCGCGACTGCAATATATGCCACGTTGGTTTAATTAGATTTCTAGATCTTTCCTAGATGATACATAAATTCGAGATGATTCTAGAAATATCTTCAAGATACTAAAGTCAAAGTGAATTAACAATTTCGAATTACTTCGAAATATGTTCCAAGGGCCTTTAACAAGGGTAAATTTAAATCAAGCATAAGCTAACGCTATAAGCCCTCATGTAGAAAGGTAATACTTAAATGACATCTTAAATAATAGTAATATAGAAAAAAAAAACAAAATGACACTTACAGAAACTTGAGAACATTAGGATTCCTTGGCAGCGTGAACACAAGCAGATAAATTAGAAATAGGGTCGAAGTGTAAAGAAAGAGGCACAATGTAGGCAGATAAGCACATTATTGCACATCACGCCAGGTTCCTTAAGAGGTAGACAGAGAGCACCGAAAGCCAAATATCTCTATCTTTACATACCTCATGCGCTTCTTCTACGTGCGTGTGCGTTGCGTTTATAGTTCGCAAGAAGCTCGCAGTAATTAAATTGTTTTCTCACATATTTACATATATTTTTTAATTTTTTCTTTCCTTTCCTATCAACTCTTTTATAATTCGACTGTTTGGATATGGGTCTCATTTCATATTAAGAGGCTTAAGGACATAGTCTGCTACGCTGGCCAAGTGCGGATTGGCAAATTTCACACACTAGATTTTTTTGTAAAATCAAAGGTGTGCAGATTTCCTTACGATGTTTTTGTTCCACCGTCAGCGATACAGTCAGTGATATTTAATCTTAAAAGGCACTTTTGTACAGATGTGCCGCGCCATGGATTTAAACCTAAGACCCTCGGAGTGAGAGACTGAATTCTAATACACTAACTATCATTGCATATTTATATATACAGAAACGTAACAACAAAAACACGTAACATCACCCCTGGAATCCTCGAAGAGGAAGGCAGAGGACTGTAGTACACTCCCACGTTTCACCGGTTACGTTCATTTTTTATATATATATATAAAATATATAATATTGTCAATCACCTTTGTTGTCAGTGTCAGACGAGTCCAGCTGTAGTGCGGAGGCGCGTCTCGTGAGCGGCGCAGACGCGAACATCACATTTGTAGTTGATGCCGCCCTGGAAACACACCACATACAAACAAATCAACACTCGTTTACATACATATATATTTGACTATTAAATGTTTCGTCAGTATTTATACACATGATTATATATGCCCCGAATTAACTCATGCTTCCTCGCTGCAATCGGCAGGAAAGAATTTCAAGTTACAAAAACCAAATAGCACTCGACCGGAGGATCGAACCCGGGATCTGTCCACCATCATTCGCGTCAACAACCACTGTATAAACGAGCAATTACGTACATGAAATGATACGAATATTTGCTCGGCAGGAACAGTGGAAAATAATCGAGGGCGCCACTGTCGCAGAAGGCAATAGGACAAAGCGAAGCGTTTATCACTTTCATCGCATCATCATGCGTTTTTTATGACATACTACAGTTAAGTATAGTTCGACATGCAACATAAGCAATGCTAATTAATATTATTACCTTTAACATGACTACAGATACAGTGCTGTTTGTTGCTAGAGTAATAAAATTTAGTTCTGCGTTTAAAGCTACGATAGTTTCTTCTATACAATTCTAAGTACAAGCTATCACCGTGCCACACACATACTGAACTAGAACCATAAATGATGCACTCTACGTACAACATGCAACGCAAACTTACACAATAAAGGTTACTATACGCGTGCTTAAAGCTCCCTCTAAATACGTTGTAATAATATCAGATACAAATAGTTAATTGTATCCAATATTTGCAGGAAAACATTATAAATAAAAAGATGCTAATTGATGTAAATTAACACTCACTGAAACTCAAATGACATTCCTTCGTCATGTTAAATGATTATTATTATTACATCGTCACGCCAGATCCCTTACGGAGGGGGCAGAGAGCAACGCCTGCCAACATCTCGATTGTGACAGACCTGGCCTTCTTCTTCTTCTGTATTATCATTTCATATTATCGTATCATTTGTTTACAGCACGAAGATAAAATGAACATGACATGTCATCACATCATAAGAGGATAAAATGTTCAAAAACCAACTTCCAAAAAAGATTATTTTTTGGAAACACCAAAAAAATCGTGTATATCTTTATACGCTTTTATACACAATTAGTGTAATAATACACCTAAATTACTTTCTACACGGCTAATTACAGATGCGGTTTCTACAAAAGCCTACTGTTTGTTTGAGACAGACAGACCATGACGCCCTACCATTGTGAATTATGTAAAAAAACATTGTCCAGACGGTGATCTCGCGACGAGCATAAACGATTAATATCCAAGAAACATTCAAGTCACACCAAGTGTACAGAGGTTTCGTCTAAATCTCCAATTGTAGTTACTCTACTCATGACATCTTCTCGCCAATCATGTAGACCACGCTGGAAAATGAAGAGTCTGATACTAAGCTTGCACTTGTAAGCGTGCACTTGAGTTGATAGATCGACGGATCGTACTGAATGTGAATAAGCTAATGAACCGAAATACATACATACATAGTCTGCCTCATTTCTCAGGCTACATAGGTAATGAACGATCCATTTAGAGCGTATACAAAAAGGATAAGCGTCAGATAGGATTTCGTTGGATGTAAATAACGCGTAACATTGATTGCAGTCATCACTTTTTTCTGTCTATTTATCTATCTATTATCATCATCAACATCAGTCTGTCCCAGTCCATTTTTGGACTTATGTAAATCCGTCCTCTATTATATTATTTCTCAAACACACACACACCGCACGCACGCACGGACACGCACGCAGGCACGCAGGCACGCACGCACGCAGGCACGCCGGTTCGAGTCCAGATGTCTCCAGTTCTACTATTTGTCCCTTTTTTTGAGTTCCTTCTTTTGTGAGAAAAGCTATTATTGGGAACCCTTTATCAATACATCTAATTCGTATTTTTAAAAAATAAAAAAGACCGACCTAAGCTCGGTCATCCAGGTACTCTTTCTATAACGAAAACAAATATTGGTCTTATCATATAGTCCGGTTCTAGTCCGTCCTTAGTTTATGGTCAAGCAGTAACAGTTAATTATAACGGATCAATTGTAATTAATATGGATCGCGATCGGTCAACTATTCCACACGGAGCTAATTATAAAACCATACTGTCATTACGCGTACACCACGTCATATGTGTGCCACGATATGCTCGTGCGCTTTACTACCCGCAAAGGATCTAGATAGATAATTGTAATAAATAGATGTAGACCTAAGTCTTAACCCTTCTCATTCTGGGACAAAACCCCTGCCCCAAAGTGGAACGAAAAGTAATTGTTGATGATAATAAAGATAGTGTGTGAAAGATTTCTCACGTAATCAATATCGTATTGAAAACAATGCAACTGTACATTGAACATGTTTGCTAGTTTCATCGAAATTAGATAATTGGGTTTGAGGGAATTCCTTTAAGATAAATAGTAGAACAACACATAGTTAAATGATAACAAGGCGTTGAAATTTGTTTCATCCATTATCCAATCAAGTTAAGATGTATCTAACCCAAAAGTGTCAAAATATAGAGTACAAAAAAGTATTTCGAAATGCACCAGCTCTCTCCCTTTCATTTTGGCCTGCAGAAATCATTGACGCAACGCAATTGACGAATCCGCCACGTCGAATTAAGCCATTGTTTTATGGAGACAATGGATGGTGGCCATGGATATTATGTGTATAGGAAGGAAGGTGACGTCACCGGCTATTGCCCTTTGAGCGTTATTTACGTAATAATTATGTTTGTTTCGCGTCAAAATTAAATGCACTAACTAGTTTTGACGTAGCTGTGTATGGACAGCGCGCATCTTGAATATTCTTTTGGATTTGGTTATTTCTTCAAAAACAGCCCGTTCACATTTTGGAATATTAGTATCTATTTCTTAATATTGTAATAGAAGTACAGGAAGGTCACAAATTAAGTTGTCATCGGAATTCCTTCTAGTTCTTGATGTGTATGCGTATTCATATACATATGAGTGTGTATAGGTACACCTATGAGTAAGTGTCTGCATGTTCGTGTTTAATAATAACAAATAAATTAGGAAGCAGTAGATGTATTCGGGAGGATGGTAGTCGATGTGAAGAGCTGAAGATCGAGCTCAGTGGCGTGCCATTGGAGAAGCCTATGCCGAGAAGTGAACGATGACAGGCTGATGGTGTGTGTGTTAGATGTATCCGGAACACAAAGAATCGGGTGATAACTTGTGGTGTATAAAGAAATGTGTGTGATAGCAGTTTTATTCGTTTATTTCTAGGTAGTGCGCCGTAATCAACGGTATGTTCTAGCGAGCGATTAGATATGCGGCTATCGATGTTTTATTGCTCACAGACGGAAAATTTCAGTACGGAAACGAATGATCGATATGTTTTATAAATAATTATTGAAGGAATTAAATAAAAATGAAAGAAAACAATATGTTGGGACATCACGCTCACGGTCACCCGATCCCAAACTAGGTACACTGCTGTGGTGAAGTGTAAAATCTCTGTACAAACTGCACTTAAGGAAATAGGTGAACTTCATATGCATTTCGCTATTAAACAGCGATGTTCGCGTTTTAATAATATCTACATATACAGGTATTGAAAATTCGAGTATACAATCAAAGTAGTAACAATTATTGATACCTTTTGTATGTTTATGGTAAAACGTAAATATAGTAATTATACATATTATTCCTAAACTACGCTAATCATTACAATAAGTCTCAGAGTGTAATTTTTTTTTTGTCTATAAGCGAATTCATTGTGAATATTTCGAGGAAATGAAGTCCTTAACCAATAAATTCAGTTACATATCTTGGAAGCACTGTTGACAGTGAAACTAAAAACAATTTTGTGTACAAAACAGTTCTTCACGGATCGTATTATCCAAAACACGAGAGAAAAGTATGGCTATTTCTTTTCAATCTATCACGTTACATTTTGTGCCATCACTGTGAATATGCCAAAATTGAACATCGCTTTTCGGCGATGTCACGGCACATTGTATATTTTTACTTTATCCGGATATAGGCGCCCGAAGGTCGAGGAGAGTTAAGATCATATTCAAATTAACGAAAACTCTCAAAGATTTTATACCAAAACGTTACGCTGAGCGAATGAAAAGTCAAATCAGGCTACAGAATTGTAGTCGTAAGACTGTTATGTTGGGAATTTCAACGGATTGTTGGATGAAAATTCAAGTTGGCATTGGATAAATTGAAATGGCGCATCCAAGGCGAACCCCTCTCGGTCAGGGAAGCGTAATACTGCAATGCGGCTCCCGGCCAACTACGAGCTGAATGATTACTGGCTTAGGAGCGCTTTGTTGTCGGTATAAGATTATTAGGTAACACATGAATAGATAATGATTGTGTACATTGGTGTTATCAGTAATTAATTCCCAGTACCTACGTTTAGTCGACAATATGATAGACGCAATAGCAACTATTTGCTAACAGTTTCTTCTTAAAAGCCGCTATAGGGATTTCGGAGACATATTATTTGTGAGTTCGAAGTTTGATAACGAACAGTGGCGTTGTAGAACTTGTTTCAACGGATCCCTTGAATGGTAATAGAATCCACATCGAAAAACAAAACATTCATGAAAGTGTACCTATCGTAAAATAATGATATTAACGAAAGACATTTTCTAGATTTTGCTCTTCAAATAGAAAAGCAAGGGTGGATTTTTTGCATACAAATAGTTACACAAGTTTCTAATTTAAGATTGCTTATACAAGGATTCAAGTCCAATAGCCCTTGTTATGTACATCGATTCCCAGTATGAAATCCCACAGGACGCAGCAACGTTGCATTGCGGTATAATTAGGGGTGGTTGCCAAAAAGGGGCACCACGTCGCTAAGGGTGCTTTACATAGGCAAGGCCGCATGGTGGCACTTCCTATTAAAACCACATATAACCGACATATGCATGGTACATATATACATTTATTGATTTTAAGGTATCATTTATCAGTTCGCAGTGGCCGTGTCGCGCAATAACCGATTTCGGTTTTTAAGAACCGGGTATTTTTATGGTTCTAAGTTTAAGACAGAACCAGATAGGACCGAGATTGTTACAGCTTCTCAATAAAATCATAATTAGCGTACTGAGATGCACTTAAAGCTCAGGAAATATAATAACAGTATCGGCAGGCGATCTAAAGCCTAACAAGACGTAGATGCAGTTTTAGTGTGTCTAGTAAAGTGTGTGTTCATTACGCAGTAATAGTCGAACTCGGACTTTGTGCGCGCGACCCAAATGACATTTGACCATCCCGATAATATTAGTCATTAGCCATAAGTCTTTACGTGACACGCAATTGTGTATTCCGCGCCCGTGGCCCACAGCAGTTTATGATGTCCTGACCTTTTACACAGCGTAGGTAACAATGTAACAAACTATTATTATACCGTCACGCCAGTGTCCTTTACGGCGTAGGCAGAGAACACCGAGCGTCACATATCTCCATCTTTACATGCACATCCATCATTACACGCACGCCGGCTTCGAGGACGAATGTAACATTATTGGAATCATATTTTATAAATAAATATAATAAACATAATTTTATAAAAAAAATCATGTATACAATAGCAGCCTACATACCGGTGTGCCTCATATATATACATAAATTATCGAATGGATACATAGAAGTTCATTGATAACCTTAATTATTTTAGTTATCTGATATTTATCATATGATATTTTTAATTCATAAAATTAAATATACATGTTACTATTATTTTCACAGCTACTGTTATGGATACTTAGAATTAAAATCCAAATTTAATTCGCAGCTCTTCGACTAGTGTGTCTGCTCTGTGGCAGTGAGTAATACCGCGATTGGGACGGAAAAAGCGAGACATTTTAATGAAATTTAAGTTGACCTCCTCGTCAAGGGAATAACGACCCATCCTCACGCACGTAAGGTTCATTTTCGTTTGACGAAAATTTCCAGCTTACTTTACAGCGTATTACGTGAACATTATGAGGGTAAGCTCGTTACTTTTTACATGAGAGTTTCAAGAGCTGTTGTGTTAAGTTTTTGAGGGTTAAATAGCTTAATATTGCTATTTAAGCGCCTTTTCCATTTATCTGCGCGGCTTAAAATTACGTTGAACATGTAAAATTTGTCATTATTAAATTGAGGTTAGTGGTTCGTAATCGATTGAACGGAGATCAATATAGTTAGTATTCGTAATACTGCTTACCCTTTAGAGACACATGTATAGTTTTTAAAATAACGATGGCACACTACATACAATGTTAGTAACACTACACGTCATGCTAAAATCACATCTACGATTTTTTTATCCCATTAAATAAAAAAATCTACACAACAAAGCTAGAAAAATTGCAATTAGCCTTTCATATAACAAGTGTACTAGGCACGATAGTGTACATATTAATAAAAGGGTGAGTGCTAAAATCAAACTAAAACAAATTAGTAAATTGTAAGTTAAATAAACATAACCAAATAAAATAATAGAAATTAAAAACGAAAAAACTGCTTACAGCGATTCAAAAAAGTTCATCTGATCTATAGGGTTGGTACTGGTGGGGAGAAAACAAAATAAACATTAGTGCATAAATAAAAAAAATGGAGAACGAAAAAAAAATCATCTTGTTATTGACTGTGGAAACGACGTGTAAAACCCAACACCCGTTATAAATGGGACCTTGATAGAAAGCGAAGCTAATAAAAGAAAGGTACTAATGAAAATTGCTGATACAATTATTCAAATTGATAACATCTCACTACACTTGGTGGTGGCTACTAAGTTCTATAAAACAAACGGCAGGTATAAATGTGAGAAAAATCATTCTAATACTAATTAACTTTCAATTATAAAAGAACATTTACATAACAAAAGTTTAACACAAAATGATCACGAAAAGGTTGTTGGTGGAATGGAATAAAAATATCACAAGATGTTATATTCGAGGTAAATGAAAAGATTACCAAAGACAATGAACACTAAGTGATACCTATAGCAAATGTTGATAACGAAAATTAGCCTACTGTATCAACAATGTCATGTGAAATATTATAATGGCAATATTACTGTCAGCTGGAGCTAAATCGACGGGCCATTATCGTAACAGGTACATTACTAATGACGTTAACAGGGACATAACTCGCTAGTGCCTACCCAACAATAACGTGCAGCTCGATGTAGGTGTAAGAGGGCAAGAACCGCTTCCGTGTGCCAGACTTAACTTATTGATATTGGCACCGGCTAGTATAGATATGATACTTTCTGAATTGCGATTAACAAATTAAAGTGGCTGTCCGTACAGACACATTATGGTATCTCAACACATACCTTTTCAGGTACATCTTGGGTTAACAAGAAAAGGTGGAAAGTTAACATACAAATTTCTTTATGTAACCGAAAACAAGTTTTTCTTGTTTTTTATTTGCGAAAGTTAATTTACTATCAAAAATGTATACTTAAGATCTGTTTACTCATTGGTTATAAATAAAACTTGTACTTTTCTAACTTGAAGAAGAAGAAAACTTTTCAATGAAGGCCTTATCTAATAATACCAACAACTAAAGCATTAACTTTGCGACAACCAGACGTTTCTGAGAGGTTGTTGAAATGTTGCCAGCGGGCCGACTGGCGGCTAGCGTGAAACGACGTTTAATAGGACAAGCGTGCCTCGGCTTGGTAGCTATGTTTATAATATCTACACAGTCCTTATAGATTTCTGTGTTAAAATGATTGGAAAAAAAATTATAGGTACCTGTTATGATATTGACTTTCCTATAGTTATTGAACCTGTTATTATTGGACCGTATATAGTTATTTAACATGACCCGAAAACATTTCTAACTCTTGCTTCGTTTATTCTCGAATGTTTAATTGGTCAATATTTATACTTAATGTATTAAAAATAATAACTATAATATCGTAGTAACTTTAGTTATATTATCTACGCGCCCCTTTAATGCCGCAAGAAACCTTAGGTTCATCTAACCTTACTTTCAGAAAATATGGAAGAGTAACTGTGCTAATAACGTACCTGCGCGCGGCCCAAAAGAATCCGGCCGAGTCTATAGGCTCGAGCAGTCGTGGCGTGGACGATCCGAAGGCGAACGCCGGGCGAGGTGCGGAGCGGGCCGCCCGGGCCCGCTCGAGCCGCTCCGTGCGATCGCGTTCCCGTTGCAGCAAGGCCTCGCGTCGGGAGACCGAGGCCTCCCATATCGCGCGCTTGCGCTCCTCCACCTGTTGTGGAGAAAACTTTTAACTGTTAATACATGCGTACAGCTTACTTTAAAATTATAACACTAGATATTTTCGATTTTTCAGAAAATTTGGCAAAAGCGCGATATAACGCATCGAATAAATAAACGAAATTTATTTCCATTTTATGTCTAAAACTACACGAAGAATTGATGATATTTTACTTTTTATTTAAATTTCATTGTTAAACAAATAAACAAAGTGAATTTATCAGTAAAAATGTGCCTTTGCCAAGGAAGGTTTTATTGAATATTAATCGAAGTTTACAGCACAAATAAAACACTAGGTAATTTATATCGTGGGACGAGCTTAGTAGAAAAGATAATAAATTAACGAGAACGATGGGGCGATACAATGACCATTTCAATACCATGTCACGGCAAACTGGTAGTGTTAAGTCCTCTTGGACAAGATCAACTGCATTTCTACAGATGCTATATGTACATCTATTTCTTTGCTGTCGTATGTCTGCTTGCATTTTATTTTGGTTTGAATTAGTAAGTCGGTTCTTTGCCGTCTTAAAAAGTATTACACATGTATTATCCGTCATTTTTTGAGCTTGAACTGCACTTGAACTGTCTCATTAATAAAATGAATAATTAATTACAAATAAAATATATCAAACAGTGATTAAACGAGATTAATATTTTCTCTCATAACATAATTTTTACGCTCATGCCAAAACCTCGTTTGGGGACGTTCCAAGCGGGTCAAGTTTAATGGCCACTTGTGACTGTTCGTGCCACATTAAAAGCCTCTTTTCCGTTTATTACGAAAGCAGACTGCTAATATAAAGCACCTTTTAATAAACTATCAGAATACAAGAGAAAAATAAAGACAAAAGCGTTAAAAGTATTTCCCATAAATTATGTGAGGGTGAGATTATGATTTATTAAACAAATGGTCCGGTTATCTGTGACAATACAATGTAAAGATAAAAGAGGAAACATTGAAATACAATTCTAATTGGGAACATAAGCGACACCAAAACATAGTGGGTGGTCACCGAACGAGGCAACGTGTAGGAAGTTTACTTCCATTGGCTTGGAACAAACATTTGCAATGCAAAAGAATGCCAAGTACGACGGAATATCTGCATCCGATTTGAATAATTAACTATTAATAACTCGGCTAATACGAGATCGTACACTCAATGATCTATAAGACTGCGGAAATATGCCTATTGCTGTTCATAGTAGAGTTACAACCCACACGGTAGTCATAAGAAAATTGAGTTTTAATATGGTTTTAGAGCATTTTGTAAAAAAAAATTCATTTGCATACGTGGTAAAAGAGATTTCAGTCTCTGGTTAAATATTAACACAATGAAAGATTAAAACGACATTTCGTTAGCAGCTCATTGATTTTTCACGCGATACAAGAAAGCGTCGATGAATTAAAATCAGACGCAAAACAATTAATGGCATTTCGTTTGAGAAAAGAGATGGAAAATAATTGCTATTAATTCTATATATATTAGCTGCTAGAGGTGAAGTCTAAAAAACAACAAACAGACAAATATGATCTTCTTCGCAAGTAATGTGTACATTTTTGAAACAATCCAGTACGTTGGAATTCATAGATACACAAGTATTTGGAGCATACTCATTATTAGATTGAGTATAGACAAGATGGCGTGTTTCATCCGAGAATGCGCCCGATCCTGAAGGAAGTGAGTGCTGTTATTTTTGTCGTGGCTCCTTAACGCGTGGTAGGAGTTAATTTTAAAAATATTTTTGATGCACTACAACGACCCGTGTATTTCCGTACGAGCCATTAAAGCTTACGAATGTTTGAGATGTTTAGACAACTCAGAATTGGGATAGCGCTGGTCGCGGATTACGTTCGTTTTGATTTATTGCAGACTGAAATTAAGAATGTAAATCGTCGCTAAGTACTTCACCTTGTAAACAATAAACGCCTATATGCCTAGAACCTATATGCCTAAACTGAAACAAACTTTGTATCCGGATAGTACACATAAAGAAAACAAGCAATGAAGATCACTTTGATGTGAAATAAATACTAAAAGACCAAGTCATCGCACCAGTGCTGGCCAAGTATTTGCTTTGTATACAAGAACGATTTTTCTTTGTAGGTACATATCTTTCATTAGAGTCGCCTTCATGATGGTCCGTTTTAAGCGTGTAGCTATTATCGTCCTTGTTGCAATCAATGTACGTATATTTCCGTCTAAAATTAACTCGAATCATTTAAAAGCAATGTGCGCAGAAATTCTGAATACAGCTCTTAACGTCCGTTGCACACTAGATACATTTAGCATCGCGGTGCGTTTCTGCACCTGAAAGACTATTGCATCATGTTTTGGCAACTATTGGACCATCGGCAATCGATCGCGGCATCAATATTCTAAATACTTTTAGAAATCCATAGGAATATAAAAGTATTCTTATCGATATAGCAATTGAAAGGGTCCATAAGTGTAGGTATGTACATCAGCGATAACGGTTGCTCTACCCAAGTCCCGTTGTGCTGGACAATTAGGTCCAATTTGTCAACTAAACCTTTGATCATCTCGATTACATTAACTCGATGGTCCGTATACAATATTCAAGACATTTTATTTAACCTTTTCTTTTTCTAGCTTTATGCCCTATTTATTGCTCTGATACTCAGTTCGGAGAAATAAAGTTTCTTCCACCTCTCCTATCAATGTTATTAGGAAAAAATATAGAAACTCCCATAATTCTAATGTAAATTATATTAGAACAGTGTTGTCTTTTCAAGTGAATCATCAATTGTCACAACTAAGTGTCCAGTCTACCCTACACCCAAGCCTTACCGCCGGTGTGCCGTTTTCGCACGTCAAGTAGTACAGTTTCATTGCGCGTGACCTCATAATTGATTGAATACGTTATAAGTACTGACCACGTTACTTCAAGCAATATCTTTGTGAACAAAATCAGTAGTACGTTTGCTTACGAAAATGTCAAGAAGGGTGTATTTCAAACTTCGTACAACACTTAAAGAATTTTTGGAAATTTAGATGTAGAAAACTAACAAGTTGATGACCAAGACATCTATCATGTCAGTAACGTAAGATTTACTTAGACAGTATACCTCCCATTACTTTTCATTCGTGTGAATATATGAAAAACCATACTAAAAAGGTATACTCGTATATAACATGCCACAACCTTTATAACATTTATCCAATGATTGCTTGTTCAATGGAGCGAAGACATGGATTAAATTGTGTTTGCGTTTTCGTTAATGATTATTATAAAAAAAAAATATTTTTTGCTTATCTTCACAGTTACATCGGATGAGGTCAGATACGGGCTGATGGGAGAGCCAAGTTTTTTTGAAACAAGGGTGAGATCTAATCTATAAAGATAAAGATAGAGATATAAGAGATGTGCCTGCCCCGTAGGAAATCTGGCGTAATGATATAACAATATTTTTAAATGTAACTCAAACAAAACATAATATTTTTACTCTTAAATTAATGCTAAACATAGAATTTCAAGTAATATAGCATTTGTGAGTTTGTCTCACTGGAAAAGGTAATTAAATCAAGACTACATCCAAACGTGATTTCAATATATTCAGAATTTAAGCCAAGCAATGAAAATCCACATAAATAAATTCCACAGTTTGAATTGAGAAGTTTTAATTATAATATCATCAACAAATTTGGATTGAGATGGGTAGAGAACAAAAGACACGCCTTAAAGGAATTCAAATGATTCCAAAATGTTCTTTAAGGAACAGATACAGCTCAAATATGTGTGTTCATTGTGAATAATTTACCTTATTATTGCAACTAAGATCGACGGATATGTTGGACAGCCGAGCTAAACGTAAGACTCAATGACATCATCTCGCAAGGACGTCAATGTTATGCAACCTATACGTAGGCCGACGGAATTGTCAGAATGTCATGTAAGCCATAAACATCGCCGGTTTGATTTTCGAATGAATAATACTAAGAAACTCGCTAATTTTAAAAGAATTTGTTTTTCTCATAGTTAATCCTCATCCATGGTTTTATTTCATGTATTTGATCAGTTTTAATGGATTGGTCTCTTATGCTATGTAGGTACATTCACATTCAGATTATTACAAAAATTGGAAACACGCATTACAAGTAGTATAACTGAGAATGATGTATCAATATGTTTAGTATCTTAGTATTTGCTGAAAGAACAAGTAACCAGTAAAGACCTTAAAATTGATATCAGTTTATACTTTGTAAGACACTAGAATATAGCCGAAAACAACATCAAACATATATCTGAAAGGTAAATTATTTTCATACATAGTAACCTTGTTACACAAAAAGCATTGTGCTCTGTGTTTTTCAATGAAGATTTAAATTATTTTTCACTGATTTTATGCCGTCAAAGTCAAAACGATTAGTACATGAGAGGTGACAAAGAGAATTCAAGGCAAGAATACAAGAGCCTTGGTGACGAACTATAGAATCAAATACGGTTTAAATTGCAATTTTTGCAATTTTCCTTTCAAGGATTACACTCCAAGATGTCTCGAATGGAGGTGATGCAAAATAGTGAGGATATATGCAGTAAAAGGAACGGATCGAGACATTTAGCACAATTTACGAGACCAGTAAAATGTGCTAATTGGTGAGCGTAATCGAGAGGCTCAAATTGAACCCGCAGGCACTCGGCTTCATGCAGTTGCAAAAGGCTCACTGCGAAATCATTTAAATAGTTCTTTTGCTGATGGGGGTGAAAATTTTGAAGATATCAATGCAAGGAATGTAAAGCAACCTATTGCAATATGACATAAGGCTTGTTAAAATTACACAGCTTGAACGAATAGCGAATAAATTGCATGTTTTATTGTAATCGTATTAACAGGAAAAAAATATTGCGTGCATATAGAGGCAGGCTTTAAAGTGAATATTCTTGAACATCTATGTTAAAACTGTCTAGTCGCGTTAATTTAAATGGAAACGAGCGATAGTCGAGCGACAAGTGAATTAGTAAACAGAAAATGTTACGTACCATTTTATTATCGTCTATGACATAATATTAGTGCAATTACCAGTTTAATCCAAGGTCTTCGCTATCATTAATATCTGGAATTTTATTTAAATAACAAAATGAGAATTATTAGGTGTAGGTAGAAATGTAGGTAGCTACAGTTTGATAAGGTTTGAAAGAAAGCCCAGATATTTAGTAAAGGTAACTTATGTATAAATTTCGTACTTGGATTAAATAAATACTATCTGACAAGAGAATAACAAACCAGATAAGTTTATCGCGTCGCATCAAAATATGGACGGTCGTGTGCACGCTG
>DWME01004158.1:0-16788 GCA_018244795.1 Parelbella ahira ahira
AATGAACTACGACATCGAATAAACGCAGGTGTTGTGAAAGGTCTCCATATATAACACCACGCCGTATACCCTGAAAAGGTATGCAAAGGAGCGGAATACTCCCAGATTTCACGACTTATATTAATTATGCTTTTCATGGACTAGGGTTTCAAACTACTGCCACAGTCTAGGTTCAAATCCAAACTCTGAGCTACTACTGGGAATTTCAAATGAGAAAAACTCAATAAAACTACCCAATCCTGGAATTGACCCACGACGTCTACCTCAGCAGACGCGCTTGCAACCACTAGATGAACGAGGCAACCAGATGGAATAAAAGGACTATATTATTATATATAATATTAGTTGGAAACAAGGACTCACCCATTCTCCCAATCTGACGGTAAATAAACATTCTGCAGTACGTGCGTATCGATTGGTACGTCACAGCGCATTCTGCGCTTCAGGGTGGAATGTAACACACCCCTAGCCCGCTTCGCAACTGAATTATTTTCAGCTTGTATTACACAACCTTGTGAGACATTTTGGCTACTATCCATTTATGTAGCATCCATGGCCACGGGATTTTCCGCGTAAGTTGGAGATTTCTAAATTATACTTCAGGACACTGCTTTTTTAAGCAATGCTCAATTAAGCAGTGTTGAGGAACTGTACTTGCTACTTTTCAAGTTTTGTTTAACTTGGCTTTTAGCAACCGAAAAAGGACCGGGATATACTAGGGGTAGGTATAATCCTACTAAAGTATGAACAAAGACAAAAAAATTCGTAGAATATCAGTTTATACAAATAACGGAACCACTTTAACTAGCATTAGCCAAATTAAATAAGTTTACTTTTACTAGACATCAGAAAAAATACGTAGATATAAACGAAAAGCTCGTTGCCTACCGAATACGAAAAATGACTTCCTCGTTGGTCGTGCAAGCGCGACTGCCGATGGGCAGGTCTTGGGTTCAAATCCCGGTACGGGTGCCGTTGGACTTTTCTAATTTAGAATTTCTAGTCGTGACTCGGAGTCTGGAATTGTGCCCGGTGTATGGCCATAGGCTCACCTATTCCATAGGACTTAATCGTAACTGGTGAAACGTGAGAGTGTACTACACTCCTCTGTATACCCCTTCGGGGATTACAGACTTGATGTTACGTATTTTAAACGAAAAGCCATAAAAATATTCGGAACAGAAAAATAAAGCACTAAAAACGCTTGTACAGCAAAGATTGTATCGGAATAGCGACTAATTAGTCAAGCTCGGGACTAAACTAATTAGTGACTCGGTTATTAGTTCTCTAGTCACAATTAAACATCTTTACTAGCACCTATAGCACTCCTATACAGGTGTAAAAAGTTAAATGAAACGAATGTTGTATTTATCAGTCCCTCGGTGGGCGCCAAAAAAAGTTTAAAAAAGTAAACGAAATTACTTTTCCCGGGGGAGCTTTTGTTGGGATCAAATAAATTTAATATGTCAACACAATACAATACAACACATCATTTTCTCCCAATGAACTGCAGGAGTTGTCAGCCTATCGAGCTGAAGAACAATTTCGATTACACAAAATGAGCCAGAAACAACAGGTACGTCTCTTAAGTCTTATACATATAACAAAAAACGTAATATCACGCCTTAATCGCCGTCCCCTGAACCCCGCATCATCCGTAATAACATTATAACAGTCTACATATAACAAATTATACATAATTATATTAAGATAATTCGCACACGACCAACAGGCAACTTGGTAAAAAAACAGATAATATAATAAAACAGGTAATATAATTTGACACCTACCAGAAGTACCCGTGCTAGTTATATACATATGTACCCTGGTTATTAATCGAATCTATGCCCTTCGCCGATGGTGCCGGGAGACCACGATATGGCGCTGTCTAGATGGGCACGACTAAGTGTCCTGACCGAATACGGCTAGCAGCGTAGGCGTTTTGAGAAGGTGTGCTCTGAGGACGCCAATCTACACGTCCAACATGAAGATTTTCGGGCAAACACTTTTGGACACTTTTGACTCCCCCATAAGCCAGTACCTGACCTGTTTGGTACGATCTCTCGAGGATACAGCACGGCTCGCAAGATATAACGTTCACCGATATCTTGGTATGTTAAACTCGGTCAAAAGGTTTCGCGTAACCTTCTCAGTGCCGAGTCAGACAGGCCGGCGTCGCGGACTAGGCTCAACGCTTGGCACCATTCCCGAACCGCTGACCCAGTGAAGGATACACGCGAACTGGGTATTTCATAACTATTCGAGATATATATCTATTATAATTTTAGAGATTTATCTGTGCACTTAAAAAACTTGAGATGTTATCAGGTGACGGCCATGGAATAAATTGATTTCTTTGATCGAGTGGTAGTAGGCGCGACTGCTAATCGAAAGGTTCTGGGTTCGATTCCAGGCATAATATAATTTTATGTCAGATATATAAGAGTATTATCTTCTCGTTCCATGATGGTGAGCGATAAGTGAGTAATTTTAGTTTTTTTTTTCGTTAGATAACACAGGTTATTTTTTTTCTCTTTCAACAGTATATGAATCCATATTGTCCCGTTTTCGATACGTGATATACCCTAAAGACAAACTCTTTGTGCTTTTGTATAACCAACAAACAATACTAATATTCAGCTTACTACATTCGAGTCCGGGGGAATAATAAATAACCCAGACCCTTATCAAAACAATTCTTCCGTCCTTTATCAGTTTATTATCTGAAGTTCGATGCACTCAGCTGACGTCACAACCGGCGGATTTTTGCTTCCGTTGGATGGAAGAGTCGTTACTCTACTGGCGCTAGCTCTAACACTTGTGACAGTTTACTGAGGCCGTGTGATCCAGAACAAGACAGAGACAAGACAAGACAGTGTAATGGTAAACAGACAGCTGGTAAAAATACGTACATAACTTTCTTTAAACATATAAAATAATGAACAATGGTAATAATGAATTACATGGCATAAAATACAAGATAATGAAGTTTTCTTTTTAATAAGCACGATAATTAAGAAATTTCAATTATATGTAAGGTAAGCGTTCATGACAGCTTAAAAATATGTATTTATTACTCGGCCTTATCAGTTGAACATCTTTAATGTGGGTAGATAGGCAATATTTTGTCCACTTTGGTAGTTTTCACGACAGGTGGTGTAACAAATCTATTTTTGGAATAGGTAGAAAATCTCAAAAACAACTCCCACTCCATTGGAAGAGACGTGGTTGATTGACCCACTGAAATATCCCGGCTCCCGAGCTGTTCCGATTCATCCCGGACTTCCGCAGGAACAGATTCGTTGAACGAGCTTGATTTGTACGTTGGGGCGGTGCGGTGGCGCATACTCTGTACTATGTACTGTGCAAAGTAGTATCCACTCTGAACTATAATATATACAGTGAAGAAACTGCAAAGAATAATAATATATTATAATGATTAAATTAAAGTTATATTGGCAAGATCCACTCGTTGTATACGAACGTGTTCCCCCAGAACGGAGCATCTTCAGTTATATAGATTCGACGACATCTAGTTGCAAATTATTATACATATTAGAATATCTCCACACTCGGCCACTTTATGATGAGACGTGTAACGCAAGTGGTGAATCCTGAGAGTATACTACATTTCTGTTTAACCACGTAGGGGAAATACAAGGGTGATGTTGTGTTATGTTTTTATGAATATGTTATACTCAAGATAAGACCTAGTAATTAATGTTAATATCGAGAGGAATTCTCTATGCCCGTATGTTAGCCATAATATATCAAATTAGTGTTAAAATGTAACGACACTTGCCAAAGAGTGTTTATCTGTGGATTACAATATTAGAGCTTTATTTTTAATCTCTCCTTAGGGTTATTAGTGTATATTGCAAAATTACATTCTAGATAGAATTATTTTAATAGTTACTTTTTATATATTTTCAAACACAATATTATTATAAAATCACGCCAAGTGTTTGCCGGGGTAAGCAGAGGACACCGAGAACCAAATATCCTTATAATAATAGTGTACTTGCAGAGCTACATTCACCTTTTTTTAAAAACAGCTTAATTACTGTAGTATAAGCATTATGATATATAAAAGATCATAATATGGTACTAAAAAACTAAAAAAGCAACCTCTTCAAGTTTCTAATCAGATCAACTCAATTGAGATTTTATTCCGAGCCGGCAGAAGATTAAAAACAAATTAAACAATTATCTTACTAACTACTGTAATATCTATGAAATCTCACAATTTTTACTTAGCGTAGGCATCCGGCCTACCTCTATGGAAAATAGGCGTGACTATATTATACTTCTATGTACCTTTATAAAAAACAACTAAAAACAAGAGAGCAAATTTTTTTTCAATACAAATATAAATTTGTTTATTTGTTTTCGTGATACGTTATGTGCGCTTAAATATCTATATGTACACATATAAATAAGTGCAATCCACGTGCATACATATTAGGAAACTCGGGGTATAACGATTAGGACGCTCGCCAAGGAGTGAAAGAGTCGGGCTGGATTTGGCAGAGCGATCTCCTATTAATACTTGACATTTCTAATTATGTCTCTCGTACATGATTAAACATTTACCGGCTTATATCTCGTATGATTTTTGGGAATGGTCCGACTAGTTTCGGACCTATACCAGCTCCATCATCAGCTCCCGTCGATTGCAGCGAGGTCGGACGGAGACTGACATATTTCTACTACATGTGGATGAAAGCTATATAAATGTAATGTAATGTATACAGCTTAAAATAAATATGTATTGCGCGTTAGATCGAACCAATTCCCTAATTATGGCTAATAAGTTACTATTATCATTACATCGTTACGTCAGGTCCCTTGGGGGGCGGACAGCGATCATTGAACACTAAATATATCTACCCGTAAAACTTGATAGATTTCTGCTAAATTTTCATTGTGGTACCTTCGTCATATACATACGACGGTTTCGGAGACCGCTGACAGCCCTATCAGTCAGTACCTCTCCAATTTGTTCAAGCTACTCAATAATAAGCAATATTCAGTACTTCACTGTGCGAGTATACCTTTTTCTCATTATTATTTCTTATCTTTTTTGATACAATAAACTATTATCATCGCGGAAATAACAACAGATATAAATTTTATAATGGGTCAACGCTTTTTCCACGGTGGAATAAAAATATTACTAGCGAAAGATAGAAGTGTACTTATACTTCTCTGTCCTACGTTTTACCAGTTACGTTTAAGTCCCATGGAATAATTGGTGACCTATTATTTATTTATTTATATTTATTTAGTGACGCTTATTGCGTCATGAACTTTTACCGAGGATTCACAAAAAAATAGGAGCGCGTATTTACCTGTTAATTTTAAAAGTTTAATCAACATAACAACTTTGCTATTTCAAAAGTCGCATTTATTCGATTTGCACTAAATTTATGTTCAAACATACAAATTGAACTCCATGTTAAAATTTTTGAACACATACAACATTTCCCAGTTTATCAGAGCGTGCTTTTTAAATAACTCATCCTTGCATACTGTTTATTGAATGTATGGATTTTGCTACATATGTATATGTGTCTATTTGAATCATTTCGTCCATGTTCGTATGTTTTTCATGACGTTTCACGGCCACATACAAGATGAGTTCAATTGATGTATCAATCGTCGTCGTCGTCATCAGCCTATCTCAGTCCACTGCTAGACATAGGCCTCCCCCAATGAGCGCCATCGCGCCCTGTCCTCGGCTTGTCGCGAAATGAATGATGGTACCAATACGAAATGAATATTTTCTAAGATCCACGGGGATACATAAACATTGTATAAGGAACGCTTGCATAATAAACAATGTTTGTGTTTCAACAATATTGAATTCTGTCACCGCTCAGCTGGCGCGGTGCCAGCGCGCGCCGCTGACGTAGCGTCACATACACGGAAAATTATTCGTCGTGTTTTTCGAAGCTTTCTGCTCCCTATACAGTCATCATCATCGTCATCGGCCTATTCCTGCCTACTGCTATACACAGCACACCACTGAGCTCAATCTTCAGCTCTTCGTTTCTTCGTGAACTGATCCATGTATATCAAGATGGCGTCAGTTGAAACATTAGCATAATATAGTCGCAGGAACTACCAATAGATGGATGTGTGGTATTTGCGCTGTCACTTCCCCGTATACGTCCTGATTTTAAACTTCAGTAAGTTTACCATCAGGACTACATGAGAAGGTCTCATGTCTCAATAGACATGAGACATTCTGATATAGTCCTCGCTCGAAGAATCTTATTTGCGAGCGATAGCAGTACTTGCGGATGCACAATATGTTTATTTACACCTAGATTTTAAACATCCATACTAAAGTTTAACATCAACTGAACGATGTATAATTATAAATAGGAGAGTAATAAATATAAAACTGTTTAGTCAGCAGACGATAGACAGGTAAAGACGTAGGTATTTATCGTGTATGAAATTATTGTACTTTTCAATTCCTACAATTACATATTTTGTACTGTTTTTATGCCATTTTCGAAACTGAATGTGTAAATGTTGCTTTACTACGTAAGGGGCTCCTAGTCGGTTTCCCGTCATGAATGATGACTAGTTTGGGGTCTGGTGTAGGCAATTTATATGTACATACATATACATTTATATATGGACGTTGATGTCACAGCACCTGCGACATAGTGTCGCAGTGGGAACATAAATCGTAAATTTGAAGTGCATACAATTATTGTTACTAAATCTAAAACATTAATCTAAACTGAGACATTTCTTAATACTATATTAAATCGGTAGGCACCTTATTGGCATAGTTAAAATTACATTTGATCAATAACATCAAGGAATTTAATGATATTGATTGATTAATTAATTGATCTATCTTGATTGATAGAAGGATATGTGTGCCTATATCTACGTAGAGGAAAATATGACGATAAAACGTGCACAGTTACAATATCTTGAAATAGTTAATTAATATACGAGTATGTGTCTATTATATCTGTATTTACATAAACACTAGTTATGTCTGTTTCACGTTTTCACGTCTTGCGAACGGAGATAATTGTAATACTTGGGCTTCCACTAAGCATATGGAACCTATATCACAGACCTACTTGTTTACTTACATTCTGGCAGATCGCGATATTGCGCAGCTTACATAGGCACTGCTAAATCCACTACCCGGATGCCTAGCGTGGGGATAATGGCCAAAACCTCTCACAGAAGGCCTATTCCAGCAGCGGACTTAAATAGGCTGCTGATGATGATGATGAACCTATATTCACAGTACTATAAATTACAACTACAAGCAATTTTAAGAAGTTCAGTGGTCAGCGAATCTCACTCAACAACCGCAGTTTACCAGTTCGATTTCCAGCTAGCTCTAGCAATTACTTTCATTACGAGCATTACTCTTTGTCTAACCACATATATTATATTTTAATTTAAAAGTATGCACCTATAGAATACCTAATTTGAGTGTATTATCGTAAGATAATATCATTATTACCTATTGTTATAATTAATAAAACTTTCTATATTATAACATCCCAACAGTAAAACAAACTGGTTTTGTATGTTAACATAAACTTCCGCTACTGCTAAATTAATATACGCCGAATACAAGAATTACATTCATCTGTAACGTAGAAAGTTCGGAGATACTACATTTCTATTGTGTGTAAGTCTCGAATGAATTATGTATGAGAGCGGATTGAATTAATCAACCCATCCGCCGGCGGGCTGCGTGCGATAAACTAGTCTTCAAACAAATGTACGTATATCTTAATCCGTTTTCTTGTTTTCCAGGCAACCGGCTTATATTGACACATGGAACCAGCTGAAAAATACGAAATGTGTAATGAATTCAAGGGAAATAACCGGGTAAAAATGCTAAAAGTGATATCCAAAGTATCTTAGGCCTTTAATTCGTCACAAGACAACAAAGAAATAACGACCAACAAAATGATATTGAAACAATTGGCATTGGTTCAGTAGACCGAGGGAAAAACTCGGTGGGAAAAAAACTTACGGCTTTTTTTTTAAGTGTCGTAATGAAAATTCGTCATTACGACGTAGTGCTCTGATGACTGTGTAAGCATCGTACGTGCACAATAATTCAGGTCAGCTACTGTGTGGTGTGCTTATTACTCCGGCGTCGTTATTTTTTTATCTAAGTACCCTCACAATTTAACTTTTGTACGACAAACTGTTGTTTTCAGCTATTTACTTCGTTCTTTATCATGCTTCGTTTATGTTACGAGCAGGTATGAGAAGAGAGTAGCAAACAGAAGTCAGCAGTTAACATTATTGTCTTTGGATAGCAAATACTTAACCGTATCGATAAGACAGTCGGTAGCAGTTGAATTAACTAAAAAAAATGTAACAACATGCCTGTAATCTTGGAAAAGTTAGGCGGAGAAGTGTCGTACACTCCCACGTTTAACCAGTGACGTTACCGCTCCACAATAGAATAGGATGCGAGTCTATTGCCATATAGGTACGTGCACAATTCCAAAATCATAAAAACCCAACAGAACCCGACTCCGGGATCGAACACATGAAATATGATAGGTCCCGGGTACGATTCTAGGTATTCTAAAGTTCTAGCAGATGGATGCATAGAATAGATACAATGGGAAATTTCTTTGTGACGTCATACTCCTCACCAGTGTTTATTAAAACTTGGCATGGCGGAATCGAAATGTTGTTTTAGTTAGGAAAGGTGATTGAACGGTTCATAATTTCCTTATTCCGGCCTATTCCTACTTCCTTATAAATTAATCTTTAGATTATAATACAGTCTCTTTGACCATTTTTTATAAAAACTGTAAAGCGCGCAATTAGGGATGGAAGATTTTTAGGGAATAATTTATCTTTAAGGATGAATAAAATGGCTGGTAATTTTTGTTGGAGGGACTTTGAAACTACGTTCGGAATAATAATGTCTTGAAGAACTCACACACTGCCATCTTCACCCAAACAGGAAAATTCTGAGCTATAGTAACTACACATATAATACAAACATAGGAGTACATATCTTCACGCCAGATTCCTTGCGGGTTAGACAGAGCGACTTCAATGCCATATATCTCTATCCATGCAGTCGTACCGTGATACGTATTTTTAGACCCAAATAGAACAAATACTCACGCTTATCACACAACTATTTGTCCTCGGCGGGAGGTCCTGGTCCAGTGACCCGATTTGCTGAGTCACGGATTGTGGGTTCGATTCCCATCTAGGACAAATATTTGTGTAATGAGCGCGAGTATTTGTTCTGCGTCTGGGAGTTAGATTATGTATACGAGTATGTGATCGGAACCATCTGTACATACATATTATTATTTAGTCTATATGCTGTGGCTATAGGCATATGCTTTGCATAACTTGCGATCGGATGGCCGTATGTGAAATCTACTTCTCATGTTATTATTATTAATAAATTTTTGATTATACCTAAAGAATGGGTTTAAAAATACTTTGCCAAGGTTTAAGGAAGTTCATTATTAACTAAGATCGAAAATCTACATTTAACGGCTCCAACATTTCGTCAACCTGTTTTGGGAACAAAATGTTGATATCAATTTGTTTCACGGGAGAGACAGCTATATTTTCGACTATAAACCCTTATCGAATATTGTTCATAGGTGCTTGACTGATTTATATTTTAGACATTTCTGGTAACGCGGAATTTCTATACCCAAAACTATATTAAGTCTACTTCTTAGAAGTGCCCTCAGAGTAAGCAGAGAAAAATGTTCTCCTTTCCCAACGGCGCCATTCGTGCATTCTGAGAAAACAAAATGAGAAACAAATTTTATATATACGAATGATTCACATTATGTACTTATTTTTCTTTATTCACAAGTTTTTCGGGAATTGTAACGTTTCGAGAATCTTCCCAAATGTGTTCAGAACTTATTTCTGATTCTATATCATTATGAAAATACCCGGCTTCTGTTGGACGATTTCATCGCAACGGAATGTTGTGTAGCGTCTGCTTCACCTAATTACTTTCGCTTAACTGATTACTTTCTTCTTTTTGCAATAATAATAATAATAAAAACGATAATAATAACGGAACTTATCAACAAAGTTTAAGCACGTTTTACCGCCTTAATACAAGAGAACAACTTACATTTCGTTACCTCATTTATTAGCTCCTATTTATACTGAAAGCTCGTGAAAAATTTTACAATTATCCATTTAGTAGTTAACACGTGCCGCGCAAAGAACGGAGCGTAAAGGAAAACTATAAATTTGCTTTTCTTTTTTATTCTTCTCGCATACTTGAATCTGGAATATTCTTCTTGTTTCTGTAGTCCGACGTATAGAATATGAGCTTGTTATATTTGACTTTATCTAAGCGTACTTAGAAAGAAACTTGCCGACTGAATGGGAACCGAAAACCACTATATCTACACACCTGAAATTTCACACAAAAGCTCATTGCATGACATAAATAGGCCCTAGCGGGGAATTTTAGGAGATTCATCTCCTAAGAGCTTTAAACGGGAGATAAAAGTTTACACAAAAGTTCTTTGAAATGAAGAAATGAAAAAATTCTGTACAGGTTTAAGGGTGGAAACATAATTTTTTTGTGTCACTGTTCTCGAAAATAAAACTGAATTGCAAAAATATTATGTATCGGATAAAATGTGAAATCAACTTAATTATGTCGAGTATAGAATGATATTTAAACATTACTTGTGATGCGATGCATATATACGATCTGTTAGGTAGTAATAGGAACATAGTACTTTTACTCGAACGACTCGCGAACGCCATTTGTTCAGATTCTAGACCATTTTTTGTGCTCCAAGTCAATTACATGTAACTTTAAGACTCGATCGTTATCTTGGCGGCAGTTTAAGTCGGTTAATCTAACTTAAAACGAATTTAACATTCGAGTCATATCTGCATTGATTTCAATACACTCTAACAATACGCGTCTTTTACTAACATGTAAGTTTTTATTGTGGGTAGTCTGAAAATATTTACCTAAATTTTTAAATATACCGTGTTTATGGAACGTTGGGAACATTTAGGAACAAAATCAATGCAGGAAAAAATATTACCATCAGAATATAATGTATACATCATCAACATCGGCCAATCCCACTGACAATGCTTGACGCAGATCCAGACGCACACCACTCAACCCTGAACAGTAATTATGTAGCAATTGTTTTTTTGTATTTTCCTTGATTTCTTTGTTTTGCTACCACAACATCCCGTAATATGTACGTCATTGGGTCATAGACAGTTATCAAATGCACAAGTTTGTACAAAATAACATTTGCGGGAGTCAATTAATTCTATAGATATTCGAAATATTGCACAATCGCGAGTAAAAACCTGGTCAGAGCACCCGCAAGTGCCACTGATTGACATCGGTCTTTTCTCGGAATTAAAAGGTTGAAAACCAAAAAATCACAAATACCAAGTGCGGATTGACAAATTCGGCATGTATTGGACAACTTGTCGAGAACTTTTGGATTACCGATTTTCTCACGATGCTTTTTCCTTCGTTGTTATAGCAAGAATATTTAATTTCTAAGACGCATATAACTTTGTGAGTGCAAAAGGTTCGCGCCAGGTTTTGAACCCAGACCCAGGGTTACAACGCCGAAATCTAAACCACTAGTCTACTACTAATTTAGTCGGATAAAACAGAGCACAACATATTTAAATATGTAGTTAAATATAGTACATGAGAAATAACTAAACATTCTTAACTTTTTTTCCTTTGTCAAATATGAAAATATAAATAAGTGTTTTAGGGTTCATAATAGCTCCCCTACTATATTGCCACCCCTAATTATCTTTCAATCTTACGTTACCTTTCAAAAATTACCCTAGGGGTTGGAAAAACATATTTGGTTAGCCACAAAAGGGAAACTTTAGAATTGGGTTCTACTATGCCTCTATAAATTATGGACGCCCCTTGACTGAAACAAAAGATTTCTATGTAAGGTAGGCATGACGAGAAGTCTGCAGAACAAAACGAAACAAAATTGAATACAGCCTACGGTTAATTTCACGAACTATACCAAATTAATTACCATAATAAAAAATAAAGCAGATATAATTAATGTATAAGAACATAACATTATGATTTTTGGATTAAATATTCATGATATTAAAATTAATAGAATTTATAATATCGTTTGTTAATTGAACATTTTAATATTGTGTTAATCGTTAGTTAAGATGTGCGGATTATAAGCATTCCAAATTTAAATTTTGTAGGTAAGCACTAAATTTGTATGAAGTAATTCGAAATTACTTTGAAACTTAATGTTAATAGCTCATTAAAAATCCATTAAAAAAATGTTAATATAAAATTTAGAACACCCTTTCACCTATCCGATATATTTTTTAGAACAGTCATAGTGACTTTTAAATAATTTCAAGTTTAATGTCGTCATAGTGTAATATTTTTATTTTTCATAAAGGATTTACTAACGTTAGCTGTTCGGTGCTGGCCGGCGAATGGCGTCCGTCGCGAGCGGTGGCCAGATCCCCATCGTGATCACTCATGCAACACAATATCGACGCACCGGCACACAGAAAATAGAACTAACCCAACACTGGACACTATAACATTATTAACCACAAAGTAATGGTACTCCGGAGCGTGCGAATAACGCTTATTTAAGTAGAAACGAGGCGCGCGCGGGCGATCGCCATGTTGATTTGAGGGCGCGATTCGCGCGCGCGCCAAACGTGGCAGTGGGTTGCTAGCTTAAAAGATTTTCCCATTGTTGAGAGATTGTTCTGCCTAAAGATTAGAAATACATACTACCGTCTAAAAATGTAATTCAATACAACATTTTAGCGATTTCTTGTTATTGCAAAACAGTCAAACAGTCTTAAAGTATACCTACGCGCTGCTAATCGATATCTTTTACTTGCGGACTGGCAACAAGCCACAATTGTAAGTCTCGTATAGTCTACTTATTATTTTTAAACTGCTATAACAGTACCACTCTAAATCCGCTATAAGAGTACCAACTATCGATTAAAGACTAACTCGGAGGTAAAGTGGTATTCCCTCGATTTATAATAAGAATCAATATTTGGAAAAAGATTTGGTATTATTGCTCATACGTAATATGGTGCTATACCTACCTATTGCATGCATGCAGTGTGTTTTGATTAAATTATTTATAACTTTTGCATTGTAGGTACTCTTAAATTATAAGCGTTATCTTTATTAAATTTTGCGGTTGCATTCATTGTTAAGAAAGTTAAGTTAAATAGTCCCAATAAAATCTTCAGTCATAGCTTGTGGAAATTCTACAATTTTCCAATGCAATTCTTAATTCCACAGAATAGCAATATTTCCTGCACAAGTGCTATGTAGCGGAAAAGCATTTCGAGGCACAAAGCGTTCTCGCACCTGTAGTGGTAAAAATACAATTGTAATAAAAGCATATCTTTTTTAAAACATACTGTTTCATGACATTCAGATAATTTAAATGGATTTATATTAAGTACGATGTATTATAGGTATACTTACATAATATATTTCACTAAGTTAAATATAAAATTAATGTTTGTTATCATTGCTGTCCACGCTGAATTTTATTATTGTTAATTTTATATACGTAATCTGGCAACTCGACCGCGCATGCGCGCACCTCAACCACTGCAATACGACGTCGTAGAGCAAGGACTGAGCCTATTTTTACATTTCTTTGTAAATTAAACGCCAAAGCGATTTATAACTGTAACATTATAGAAATACTTCCGTTATAAACTCTGTATTTGTATAGATAACATTCTTTTTACTTTGGTAATACTGAAATGTAGACAATATTCTGGCAATATATAAAATTTTAATCCAAAGCTTTGACAAAATTTCGATCCGAGTACGATTTTTAGAACTAATCCTATGGGACATTTATTCCATAGTTTTCTTTCAAATTAAATATAACTAGGCAATAATTATTAACAATTTTATCAGTTTTCATCAGTTCAGCACTATCCATATTCAATCCACGCTGCGTCTGTGTGCGCGCACGTATGTAATAACTTAAGTGTGTTTAACTTTTTTCGTCATTAATTTTAATAGGTACTTAATACCAGCCGGTGCTAATATGACACAGGACGAAATGTTACAGTGGAAAAACTAGTACGTTCTTTATACGTAAAATAAATAAAATAGATCTATAGTGCGGTGTTATGAAATGTGAAAACGACACGCGACGACAACGATGACGCCCTTTAATTTTAAGAAAAAATAGAGGGGGCCACTAACACCACTAGAAGTAAGCTCACAAATTTTCAAGATATCATGGGTAGGAACTTTAAAGCCTAAAACATTATAGGTAACAATTTAACAAGTAGAATGTAACATACTTAAAGACGATAGTTGCCTATCGTTGACTACTCCTTGTGAAGTGGTTACCATAGAAATAAACAAACCAAAAACCAAAAATCCACACACAGTGCGATCTGCGCAATCATATAAAGTTAACGGGATCATCTAATCTCATTATTTTTAACGAGCGAAATTCTACACCAACGAGTAATAGTTGACATACGATCTGCAGCTACCGATACCGAAGGACGTGGAAAATTTATCGGTGTGTGTTATGAGGATGTTAAAGAAATAATAATTTTGGAAAACTATTTATTAATACACATAGATATTGCAATTTCGCACTTTGCAATTTTAATGAGAAATGAATATTCAAATTGTTCAATTCTACATGAGTAAAAAATTGTTGAGAAGATGAACATTTGATGTAAAGCAGTAGAAAAAATCTATAATCTTCTATTTAAATTTCCTGTAGTGGTATCCATTTGAAAATCTTACATGATGGTCTCCACATTACACTGTTTCCTCGATTCTCTGATCCTCTGTTTCCTCTATTCTCTTATCCTCTGTTTCCCCGTCTGCGTCTGCGTCCGCGTCTGCGTCTGCGTCTGCGTCTGCGTCTGCATCTGCGTCTGCGTCCGCGTCCGCGTCCCCGTCCGCGTCTGCGTCTGCGTCTGCGTCTGAGTCAGAGTCTTCATCTTCGTCGTTATCTTCGGATTCTGGTGCTGCTGTGGTCGTTGTGTCCAGCTGGGGTGTCCAGTCGAAGTTGATGCCAGTGACCTCATAAAACCAGTCGTGGTAATGGCCGGGGCGGATGAAACCTGTGGATTTTAATTTATTGCTTATCATTGTATTAGTATCTATATCGTATAGTATAGTATAGTAACTGTATTAATACTTATGTATTAGTACGTTGGGAAAACAGAAACCAATACACTTCCTATGGTACTCACGTTACAGCGCGTGCTACAATGATTTCATACAAACCGATAAACCTATAAATATACTCGTAAATACTGAACTTGAAACGAGATCTTAGAGCATTTCACACACGTGTTCTGATGATAGTCAAATTTATAACGAAATCAATTATATTTACTTTGACGGTAAAAAGTATCAGAGATGCGTTATCCAAAGAAATATGTTAAAACGCTTATAGTTAAAGTATTTTAAAAAGTTTCATATAACATTAATTAAACAACATCAGCTAATAGGCATAATTAAAAAGAAATGAGAGCTTTACCTCCGACAGTCTTTTATCAGTCTGCAGCATCTATGGAGAGCATAAATGTGAAAAAAAAAATTAATATAATTTTAACGTCCGTTGACTATATCTTTTTGTAGATACCAAAACACGAAATAAACGACGTTGCTTTGTCCACGTTATTTGCTTAAAGCTAAATACAACCGGTCAGAGAGAATTATCAAATAAATCCAATCAATGCTTACCAGCAGGGAACTCGGTGTGACAGCCGGTCGAGGAGACGAATGAGGATATGCCCACTTGAGTCTCGGCGCCATCGTAGTCGATGGTCACCAAGGGACCACCGCTGTCACCCTGGTAAAAAAGACGTTAAAATTTTGTAAGAAAATAATAAGAATGAAGAAAAATTTATTACCATTCCAAGCAAACAAATGGTGTCTGCCATTTAGCCGTTCCGCATCGCAAAATGGCAAGCAGAGCAAATAGTCTGTAATTTTTAACAATCATTAAAAGGCAACACTTTGCAAGGGTTAGAGTAGAAATGTGAGGGTATTTCGAATTCCCTAATAACAAAAATAAAACCAATTTTTATACGGATTATTCTCAAGAACAAGGATCTTTCATTGAATTCGATACTTTATTCGTACTATATTGTCAATCAGCTAACTTCAAAGAACAAGGATCTTTCATTGAATTCGATACTTTATTCGTACTATATTGTCAATCAGCTAACTTCAAAGTGATTCTAAGTCTACGTACTTGACATGTAGACTGGCTGGTCACATTGTAATATCTGGCACAGATTGTGGATTCCACGATGATCGGGCTACCGCCAAATGCCATCCAGCATTCGAGGTGAGTAGTACCGGTCAGGAAGACCCAGTTGAGGTTTTCGGGAGCGGTACCTGATTTAGGAAGAATTATTCTGGTTCAAAAAAAAAATGTCCTGTTTCAGGAACAAATGTCCTGGTCCATGAATGCACGTACACACACACATACATGTATATATGTACATATACACATATTATACATACGTGTGTTACAGGCGTGATGTTACGTTTTACATATACCTACATACAATACATTTATATATGACGTTACGCTTGTAATCCCCGAAGGGGTAGACAGAAGAGTGTAATACACTCCCACGTTTCACCAGTTACGTTTACGTCCCATGGAATATGTGGTGAGCCTATTGCCGTACACCGGGCACAATTTCAGACGCCGAGTCACTACTAGAAATAAGAGAAATCCA